>CAUYLG010042870.1:0-16852 GCA_963573385.1 Cacajao melanocephalus
GTTTAAATAAAATATTGGTTGGCTGCTTGTTTGTATTTTTCATCCCTTATTCCTTCCTGTCTCCATTGTTAAGCACAATTATTGGCATAAAAGAGGTTTTTAATACCCATTTCTGGACTGCATTCTAGCCTGGGCAATAGAGCAAGAATCTTGTTCTCTCTCCCTCTTTCTCTTCCTCTTTCTTTCTCTCTTACATTCTTTGTTTTTTTTTCTTTCTTTCACTCTTTCTTCTTTTCTCTCTTTTTCTTTCTTTCAAAAAAATAACTAAAAAAAAAAATGAATGACTTAAATCTCTGACTTCCATGTGTGTATACACACTTGTGCACACATGCTTACATGCATGTAACTAGTAATGAGCTGGTTCACACCAGCACAGCTGGACCAATTGTCAGGATATTGAAATACTTTTTGTTTGGTAGGTTGTTACTGTCCCAACCCTCCCAAATCCGTGCCACCACTCCCCAACTCTCATTCTTTCCCTGAAATTCCACTATACGGCCACTAAGCCAGCAGTGGCCGTAAGGACTGTACTCCCTCCTGATTGCTCAGTGCTTGTGTTGTGTGGTTGATAAATGTACAGATTTGTGTATTTGTGTTTATTTGTGTATGTGATATCCATGTGGTTATATATTTATATATGTAGTATTGAATCTATCATCACACATGCAAACCATGTCACATAGTAACTAAAGGCTTTTTAAAAGGATTTGAGGGGTGAGAGGCGCCCTTTAGAGGGGTATGTGAGTATGCACTTTCCATGTATGCATGTACATAACTTTGCCATTATTTTGTTGCTTCTCCCTTCCTTTCCCTATATTTTGTACCTGCTTCACCTCTTCCTCCAGTTTTTTTATTCTGACTTCTGGTCCCTGTCTCTTTACCACTTCTGAAATGCAATAAGTATGTTTCTAAGTGTCAGAGTTGTTAAGGAGCTGTACTTTAATTTGTCTTACATAGAATTTTTACAGCGAATCTGTTTTCTCTCCATAATATCTAGCCTAGGTTTTAACACTCTGCTCAGTGATTTGAGTTCATCTTTGATGATCTCTTTAAAGCAAATTTTACAGGAAGGATTTGGGTTTTGTCATCTTATTCAGTCTAATTGGAGCAGAAAGAAGCTGTTTCTTCTTACACTGGGATGAGGTAGTAGATGCTGTCTCTCTTTCCTTCTTCACTTTCGTGAGGGGCTTTTCTATATTATGTTTCCCTGAAACACCTGAGACACCCATCCATTCACTTTTTCTTGCCTTTCATGCTATTTATTGCTCTACTAATTTCTTAAGGAGTATGTATGCTTTCATACGTACTTTTACTTTAATCTGCGTTGGGTGGGAAAGACTGAATTCTGAATTCTCAGAAAGGTTCTGCCTTTCTCTCTCAATGCAAGAGAGGTTGTGCTAAACCTCACAGCTTTGCTTACAGCAGATTCTGCTCAGATACCTGATGTATGATTATCCTAAAAGTGAACCAAAAATGGCTTGATTCTGTGCAAATGCTTCTGTTTTTATGATGCAAGGATTTTTATGCTGCTTCTCTTAGAGACTGGACCATCAACCCTCTTGCTTATGACTTCTCAGTTGAAGTTGTCACAAGCCTGTAGCTGACTCATTGTATTGTCTCACATTGGAACTATTGCCTAGTATTTCCAGTAGTTATTCACAGGACTCTAGAGGATAGTGTGTGGTCATTTTCTATTTTCAGTAATAGAAAACAACTAGTGGTAGGAAGGTACTAGGTTCTGCAGCTTTTAAGTGATTCATTTGTTCTTGCATTCTGTTTGTGTTTACTCTTTTCCTTTCCCAAGATTGTGAGCTTCTTAAAATTGGGTCAGTGCCTCTTAGAATTGCAAGGCCAGCACCTCCCATATTAGTTTAGATGATCTGTCTTTCTAAAAGGCTGCATTTAAGAGAAATCACTGCTTTCTATTTCAGATGCTTTCCTTTGGCCTTATCCTGTCACCTGCACTCTTTATAAATTGCAGGGATTGTGGTTGCTTTACTATATGGAGTGAAATGTTGTGTCTCTCTCTGTAATAAAACAGGAGGAAAGCCAAGCCTTCCCTAAGATTTTGTGGCTTCAACTGTTGGGCAGTGAAACGTTTCACTTTGCCTCAAAGTTCAGACCCTGCCTCATTTGGACACATAGTTATGGTGATTTACCAAGTTCTTTATTCTGCCTCATTTGTGGCTTGGCACATTATATTCACATCAAGCAATCTAAGCGAATATTTGAGCTGCTGTTTGCACCAGTTGCTGTTAGCTCAAGTCTCAAGAGTATGCTAATCTTGTTGGGTCTGCCCAGATCACCACAAGCATGACTCTCACAACCTGGGCACTTTAAAACATAAAGTGCCTTGTCTTTGCTATAGAAGACTGCCCAGTAATCTGCTGAATTGATGCTTTCTGTAAAGACCTTAGAGTCATCTTAACAAAGAACCCCCACTCTTTGAGATTGTTGAAGCTTATATAACCTCAGTAGGACCACAGAAATTTAGCGAGGTATCAGCAGTAGTTTCTGATGCTGACTCTCACACTTAGAGTAGGTAGGAATAGAATTCTATTGTGCTAACTCTCAGTGACTGTAGTGACTACCTGGGGCTAATCCATAAGCTGCTTCCCCAAATCGGAAGATGGCAGCCACATTCTTTTTTTTTTTTTTTTTTTTTGAGACAGAGTCTTACTCTGTTACCCAGGCTGGAGTGCAATTGCGTGATCTTGGCTCACTGCAATCTCTACCTCCCGGGTTCAAGTGATTCTCCTGCCTCAGCCTCCTGAGTAGCTGGGATTACAGGCACATGTCACCACGCCCGGCTAATTTTTGCATTTTTAGCAGAAACGGAGTTTCGCCATGTTGGCCAGGCTGGTCTTGAACTCCTGACCTCAGGTGATCCACCTGCCTCAACCTCCCAAAATGCTAGGATTACAGGTGTGAGCCACCATGCCCGGCTGGCAGCCACATTTTAGAAAATTGGAAGATACTAAAGGAAGATATTTCTACTAATCTAATTCTGTTTACAATGTCATTCAGAGTAAATGATCACCAACAAGCTCCTTTAAAAAAGAAAATTGTCTAAACAAATTTAGGAAGAGGAAAGTAAGTCACCTCCACTGCATCATACATCATCTCTGTCCCCAATAGTCAACTCAGACTATGCTGCGAGGCTTTTGTTAGCTGTACTAAGGAAAGTAATCACAACATTCAACATGTTTCTGTGTGAAAATGTACTTTTAAGTTCCCAGCAACTGATTTAACATTCAAGTTTTGGGGTATCAGCTGGTGAGAAATGCAGATTGCCTGTAGTGACTCCTGTCTTTAAATGTGATAATTCAAAGATTCTGGTTAAAATAAGACTTGACAGCCTTAGTCTTAGAGAACGTTGACTTCCTCTGAATATTGTTGTATATTCATATATATATACCCTAGCCCATGTCGTTAAAGTCCGTGGACCCCTTCCCAGTCTGTCTGGGCCTCTTGCCACTTCTAGCTGTTCATGACCTCCTGATCCACTTAAATTCATCTTTGTATAATTTTCACCTACATCTGAGCCATCTCTTTTTAGCTTATGACCTTTACCAATTTGTTTGTTTGTTTTTGGAGACAGGGTCTTACTCTGTTGCCCAGGCTGGAGTGCAGTGGTAAGAACATGACTCACTGCAGCCTAACCTCCTGGGCTCAAGCAGTCCTTCTGCCTCAGCCTCCCTAGTAGCCAGGACTATAGGCATGTACCACCATGCCTGGCTAATTTTTATTTTAAGAGAAACAGGGTCTCAGTATGTTGCCCAGGCTGGTCTTGAACTCCTGGGCTCAAGCATTCCATTTGCCTCAGCTTCCCAAAGTGTTGGATTACAGGTGCGAGTCACTACACCCAACCTTTTACCAGTTTTTTGATGCCTGCTTCTTCCATTTGACTAACCCATGTGTCTCGTATTTTTTAAGTCTGTTCTTCCGTATTTAATTGAGTATGAGAAGCCACCCCCATCACATGTATATTATATGTACCCCGATTTCGTGACTTCAATATTGTTTTGCTTTTAATGATATGTAGGAAACCGAGGATGAGTCAGATGTGCCATGGTTGGATGAAATTCAAGGTGGAATCTGGCAGTCCAACAGAGACACCCAAGAAGCACAGAAGTGTATGTATAACCTCTTTTGTTTCTGTTTTGGTGGAGGCTGGGGTGACAAGGTGCTCCATATCTCAGTATTCAGCTTGACCAAGATAGGCACACGGGAACCATTTGCCAGTAGATATAGTTAGGTGAACCAGTGTGTGAATTTAGACATTTTCTAAACTATTCTGGTAACAATTCTTTCCCGGAATAGTTGCCTTAGGAATCTTTGCCATTAATGAGGCAGTAGAAAGTGGTGATGTTGGCAAAACACTGAGTGCCCTTAGTTCCCCTGATGTTGGCTTATATGGAGTCATCCCTGAATGTGGTGAAACTTATCAGAGTGACCTTGCTGAAGCCAAGAATTAAAAACAGGCAGCAGGTGAGTTCTGGGATAATACTTATGTGCCCTGAAGCTAACTCTTGAGTAGAGGAGAGGGATAAGCTATGAGGAAAGACCTTTTAGTGTGTAGACGTACAGTACTTAGGCTCTTTTTTTTTTTTTTTTTTTTTTTTGAGACAAGAGTCTTGCTCTGTCACCAGGCTAAAGTGCAGTGGCACAATCTCGGCTCACTGCAACCTCCGCCTCCCAGGTTCAAGCAATTCCCCTGCCTCAGTCCCCGAGTAGCTGGGACTATAGGTGCACACCACAACGCCCGGCTAATTTTTTGTAGTTTAATAGAGACAGGGTTTCACCATGTTGAACAGGATGGTCTCAATCTCCTGACCTTGTGATCTGCCCACCTTGGCCTCCCAAAATGCTGGGATTACAGGCGTGAGCCACCACACCTGGCCTTAGGCTCATTTTAAAGGAGATAAAAATCCCTATTTTTGAAAATATCTTTTTTTCCCCTTTGTGGACAGCTATGTTAACAAGGCCAATTTTCTGAGAATGTGGGAAAGATCAAAATATGTAACTTTATCTTTCACAGAGTAGCAATAGCTCTGATTAAGCCTATAGGCAATTAAAAGTAGTTTGTCTGTAGAAAGAGAGATAGAAATAAGATTTCTTATCCCATTTTACAGACTTTTAAAAATGGAAAAACTGGAGAGGCTGAATGGTTGCAAATTTTTTTAAACACACAGGCCTTACACATGGGCTTTGGAATGAACAAAGTTAATCATAGTTAATGCCATAATTAGACTTCATAGGTATTTTCTTCTTATATTATAGACATAAATGAGCTAAATTAGACATTACAAAGCCATAATTTAATGGGAGCTTAGGATACCCCTTTACTCTCACAGATCCAAGGAGCAGCTTTTGAGTGGTCTTCATTTAGACTCTGAGACCTGACTATAATAATCCTGCAGTCCTGGACTTACAGCTCGGGAGTGTGTCTCTGGGTGTCTTCTATCTTTCCTTTATTTTCTGCCAGGAGATAATGACAGCAAGTGGGTGAAGCACTGGGTGAAAGGTGGATATTATTATTACCACAATCTGGAGACCCAGGAAGGAGGATGGGACGAACCCCCAAATTTTGTGCAAAATTCTATGCAGCTTTCTCAGGAGGAGATCCAAGTAGGTCACCTTTCTTCACTTAAGAAGCTGAGAGAAAGTGTTTACAAGCTATAATATTAATTAAGAGGAACAGGGCATGTGGTCAGAGACCCTAGACTAAAATTGAGGTTATGTAATGAACTGTTTTGCAGTAATATTTTTGTAGTAGTTGGGGGAATGACTATGGCCTGAATTAGTAAAACATCTGAATTATAGAATTAAGTGATATAAACCATGTGCTAAGAACATTTAGATAATCCAGAAAAGAAAAATGAAAAGTTGCTGACTCCTCCTTAAATACAACTACTTTAATCTCTCCCAGTTTATATTTTCAGTCTCTGTTCTGCCTGTTCCACAAATTGTATTACCTACAACCTGCACTTTCAAATTAAGTTAGCATTTCACAGGGCTTTTAAAGTACATTTTCATTTTCTGTTTCTTTGCTTATGCTATTCCATTCAACAGTTGTTTTGTTTGTTTGGTTGGTTGGTTGGGTTTTTTTGAGTCTCACTGTGTCACCCAGGCTAGAATGCAGTGGCACAGTCTCGGCTCACCACAACCTCTACCTCCCTGGATTCAAGTGATTCTCCTGCCTCAGCCTCTCAAGTAGCTGGGATTGCAGGCATGCACCACCACGCCTGGCTGATTTTGTAATTTTAGTAGAGATGAGGTTTAGCTCTCTGTTGCCCAGTCTGGTCTCAAACTGGACTCAAGCAATCTGCCTGCCTCAGCCTCCCAAAGTAATGCGATTAGAGGTGTGAGCCTCCACACCTGGTCTAGATTTTATTTTCTAATATATCCAGGCAGCACTATAAATTTCCAGATTGTCTTACTGCTTTTGCTGTTTCCCACAAGTTTTGATAAGTTGCATTCTCATTTAGTTCAGAGTTTCTTTTTATATCTCTTAAAATTTCTTCTTTGACTTATGTGTTATTTAGAAGTGTCTTGTTTAATCTCCAAGCATTTGGGGATTTTGTGGCTCTATTTCTGTTTTTGATTTCTAGTTTAACTCCATTGCAGTCTGAGAGCATACATGATACATAATTTTTATTCTTTTACACTTGTTAAGGTGTATATTTTGTGGCCTAGAATGTGGCCTGTTTGCTGTAGGTTCTATGTGAGCTTAAGAAGAATGTGTATTCTGTAGTTGGACAAAGTAGTTGGGATTACAGTTGCCTGCCACCATGCTTGGCTAATTTTTGTATTTTTAGTAGAGACAGGGTTTCACTGTGTTGGCCAGGCTGGTCTCGAACTTGTGACCTCAGGTGATCCACCCACCTCGGCCTCTCAAAGTGCTGGGATTACCAGAGTGAGACACCGCACCTAGCCTATAGATGTCAATTATATCCAGTTGATTGATGGTACTGTTGAGCTCAGTGATGTCCATGCCGATTTTCTGCCTGCAATGTCTGTCTATTTTCGAGAGAGGGGTATTGAAGTATCTCACTGTAATAGTGGACTCATCTATTTGTTTTTCACATTTTATCAGCTTTTGCCTCACATGTTTTGATGCTCTGTTTTTAGCCACATACTTTATAAGGATTGTTGTGTATTCTTGGATAATCGACCACTTTATCATTTTGTAAAGTGCTTCTCTATCCCTAATAATTTTCCTTACTCTGTTGTCTGCTCTATCTGAAATTAATACAGCTACTCCAGCTTTCTTTTGATTAGTATTAGCATGATATATTTTCTCAATCCTTTTAATTTATAGTTGTCTTTATATTTAAAGTGGATTTCTTGTAGACAACGTAGAGTTGGGTCTTATTTTTTGATCCCCTCAACTTGAAATCTATGTCTTTTAATTGGCATGTTTAAATTATTAAAATTTAAAATGATTATTCTTAAGGTTGGATTCAAATCTACCTATTATTTATTGTTTTCTATTTATTCCTCTTGGATTTTTTTTTTTTTTTCTGAAATAGGTTCTTGCTCTGTTGCCCAGGCTGGAGTGCAATGGCACAGGCACAATCATGGTTCACTGTAGCCTTGAACTCCTGGGCTCAGGGGGTCCTCCTGCTTTGGGCTGCTAAATTGCTGAGATTACAGGCATACACCACCACACCTGGCCTTGTTTTTATTTTTGTCTTTCACAATTTTTCTGCCACTTGTGGTTTTAGTTGAACATTTTATATGATTCCATTTTTCTTTCTAAGTGACTGCCCTAGAGTTAGTAATATAATTTACAACTTATCCAAGTGTACTTTCTTTCGCTTTTGGTTTTTCTCTTTATTGAGTATAATTGACAAATAAAAATTTGATATATTCAGGGTGTACAATGTGATGTTTTAATATATGTATACATTGTGAAATGACTGCCATAAACTAACATATTCATTACTTCACATGGTTTTGTGTGTGTATGTATGTGTGTGTGTAGAATACTTAAGAACTACTCTCTCAGCAAATTTCATGTATGCAATACATTGTAACTTATAGTCACCATGCTGTACATTAATTCTCCAGAACTTACTCATCTTATAACTAGAAATTTGTACCTTTTAACCAACATCTTTTCATTTCCCCCACTCTCAGCTCCTGGTAACCAGCTTTCTCTTCTCTGTATCTATACTTAAAGTCCACTTTTAATTAATACTGTGCAATTCACAGGTGATACAATTAATAACAAAATGTTTCTAATTTCTCCCTCTATCTTTGGATCATTGGTGTCATTTATTTCACTCATAAACTATAATTCTCAATTTGTTGCTATTATTATTTTGAACAAATTTTATCTGTTTGATCAATTAAAAATAAGAAAAAGTACCTCTCTTATTCCTTCTTTGATGCTCTTCTTTTTATGTAGAGCTATGTGAGTTTTTAGCCTAATGATTTCTTTTAATATTTCTTGCAAGGCAGGCCTAGTGGTCACAAATTCCCTCAATTTTAGTATGTCTCAGAAAATATTTTTTTCCCCTCATTTTTGAGGGAGAATTTCACAGGATATAAGATTCCATGTGTGTGTGTGTGTGTGTGTGTGTGTGCGCGTGCGCGCGCGTGCGTGTGTGTGTGTTCTCATCACTTTAAATATTTCACTCCACTCTCCTCTTGTTGACATGGTTTCTAAGCAGTTGGATTTAATTTTTATATTTGTTTCTACATAGGTAAGGTATTTTCCCCTCTGGCTTCTTTCCAGATTTTTTTTTTCATTATCTTTGGTTTTCTGCAGTTTGAATATGATGTGCCTAGGTGCAGGTTTGGGGAAGCTTTGGAGTTTTTTTTGTTTGCTTTTTTGGGGGAAGTTTTTTACTTTTTTTTGTTTGTTACATTTATCCTATCTGGGATTCTGGGATCTGTAGTTTGGTGTATAGGATTAATTTGGGGAAATTCCACTCGCTTCAAATATTGCATCTATTTCTTTCTCTTTTCTCTTTTTGGCATTCCCATTATGTGATGGTCACACCTTTTGTAACTGTCCCATAGTTCTCAGATATTCTATTTCAATTTTTTTCAGGCTTTTTTTTTTCTCTTTCCTCTTCAGTTCTGGAAGTTTCTTTTCTTTCTTTTTTTGCTTTCAACTTAATATCTTTGTTATATGTGTATCTTAATTTTTAATTGACAAAAATTATATATATTTACAGTGTACCACATGATTTTCTGATATATGTATACATTTTGAAAGTTTTTTGTTTGTTTGTTTTTTTTGGAGACAGGGTCTTCCTCTGTCACCCAGGCTGGGGTGGTACGGTGTCAGCTCACTGCAGCTTCCTCTTCCTGGGCTCAAGCAATCCTTCTACCTCAGCCTCCCGAGTACTGGGATTACAGGTGTCTGCAACCACCCAACTAATTTTTTGTATTTTTAGTAGAGACAGGGTTTCACCATGTTGGCCAGGCTAGTGTCAAACTCCTGACCTCATGATCTGCCTGCCTCAGCCTCCCTAAGTGCTGGGATTACAGATGTGAGCCACTGCATTTAGCCAAATATTATGTATTTTTTATGCTTGAAAGTCTTACTTTGATCATCCAGTTAACCTGGGGATGAGATATTGCTACTGAGATTCGGTTATATAGAGACGCTGGCCTCTGTCTTGCAGGTACTCTTCCACTCCCCCACTTGCTGTCTTGCTCTAGCCACTGACATGTTGTGGACTGCCCCATGGAGGGGTCCATGTGGCCAAGACCATGGGAGGCTTCCAGCCAACAGTCAGGAACTCAGGCCTTGCATCCAATTGCCTGAAAAGAACTGAACCTTGCCAACAACCCTGTGAGCTTCAAAGCACATTCTCTCTCAGCTGAGCCTTCAGCTGACACTTTACCTGAAGACCTTGAGGTTACATTCAGATTCCAGACTCATGGAAACTCCACAATAACTATGTGATAATATGTCTGATGAATAGTTTACCAATTGTATTGATCTCCTCAAAGTATGAGACTTTGATTTCATTGATTCTATTATTTTTCTGTTTCCTATTTTAGTGACTTTCACTCTGATCTTCATTCTTTTCTTCCCTCTTCTCACATGGGGTTGAATTTGCTCTTCATTTTCTACTTTCTGAAGGTGGAAGTTGAAGTCCTTGATTTGAGACCTGAGACCTTTCTTGTTTTTCTTCTTTCATTTTTTTTTTTTTTTTTTTTTTATACAGACTCTTGCTCTGTCACCCAGGCTGGAATGCAGTGGCGCTATCTCAGCTCACTGCAACCTCTGCCTCCCATGTTCAAGCAATTCTCCTGCCTCAGCCTCCCGAGCAGCTGGGACTACAGGCGCGCGCCACCACACTCAGCTAATTTTTGTATTTTTAGTAGAGACGGGGTTTCACCATATTGGCCAGGCTGGTCTTGAACTCCTGACCTTGTGATCCACCCGCCTCGGCCTCCCAAAGTGCTGGGATTACAGGTGTAAGCCACCACCGCTGGCCTCTTCTTTTCTTATATAGGCACCCAGCAATGTAAATTTTGCTCTAAGTACTGCCTTAGTTGCATCCTACAATAGAAAATTATAAGCCGGTCAGGCACAGTGACTCATGCCTGTAATTCCAGCACTTTGGGAGGCTGAGGTGGGTGGATCACCGGAGGTCAAGAGTTCAAGACCAGCAAGGCCAACGTGGTGAAACCCCATCTCTATTTAAAATATAAAATTAGCAAGGCATGGTGGCAGGCGCCTGTAATTCCAGCTGCTCGGGAGGCTGAGACAGGAGAATCACTTGAACCCGGGAGGCAGAGGTTGCTGTGAGCTGAGATCACGCCACTGCACTCCTGCCTGGGCAACAAGAGGAAGACTCCGTTTCAAAAAAAAAAAAAGAAAAGAAAAAAAGAAATGTATAAGCTGTCTAGAAACAATGAGAGGTCATTTTGTGCCAAAACCTATGGGACACAGAGAAAGGTTAATGTACAATAAATATTATAAACCTAAATGTCTTAGTAATTAAAAATGCTTAAAAATAAGGTACATGCCCACCTCCAGGAATAGATAATGCAAAAATATAGATTAACAGAATGAGAAAAAAGACATAATAAAAATCTAGGAGGATTATAAACTAATTGTACAAACTGGCCAGGTACATGGCTTTCGCCTGTAATCCCAGCACTTTGGGAGGCCAAGGCAGGTGCATTGCTTGAGCTCAGGAGTTCGATGCCAGCCTGGGCAACGTGGTGAAATCCTGTCTCTACAAAAAATAAAAAAAAAATTGGTCGGGAATGGTGGTGCACACCTGTAGTCCCAGCTACTTTGGAGGCTGAGGTGGGAAAATCACTTGAGCCCAGCATGTTGAGGCTGCAGTAAGCTGTGATTGTGCCACTGCAGGTCAAGGCATTTGTGAACAGTTGTTGTCCCACTGCACTCCAGCCTGGATGATAAAGTGAGACCCTGTCTCAAAATAAAATAAAATAATTGTACAACAGTACATGTTAGTTACTCCATAGCAATATATTTGAAAAACTAAATAAACAGACTATTTCCTAGCACAGTCTGAATTACCAGTTATCTCAGGAAGCTGAAAACCTGAATAGATAAATTTCAACAAAAGAGATTGAAATTGTGATTAAAATTCTGCCATTGAAAAGTCACCAGGGGTCGGGTGTGGTGGCGCACGCCTGTAATCCCAATACTTTGGGAGGCCAAGGCAAGCAGATTATCTGAGGTAAGGAGTTCAGGACCAGCCTGGTCTATATGGTGAAACCTCATCTCTACCAAAACTACAAAAATTAGCCAGGCATGGTGATATGTGCCTGTAGTCCCAGCTACCCGGGAAGCTGAGGCAGGAAAATCGCTTGAACCTGGGAGGCGGAGGTTGCAGTGAGCCAAGATTACGCCACTGAACTCTAGCCTTGGCAACAGAGTGAGACTATGTCTCAAAAAAACAAAACTAAACTAAACAAAAAAACTGGGCACGGTGACACACACCTGTAATTCCAGTATATTGGGAGGCCAACGCAGGCGAATCACGAGGTCAGGAGTTTGAGACCAGCCTAACCAATGTGGCAAAACCCCATCCCTACTAATAATACAAAAATTAGCCAAACATGGCTAGTTCCTGTAATCCCAGCTACTCAGGAACCTGTGGCAGGAGAATTGCTTGAACCCAGGAGGCAGAGGTTGCAGTGAGCCAAGATCATGCCACTGCACTCCAGCCTGGGTGACAGTGAGATTCCATCTCAAAAAAAAAAAAAAAAAAAAAAAAATTCACCAGGAACAGGTAAGTCCATAATTGAATTTTACCTAGGCTTTAAAGAACAGATAATTCATAAGGTATTTAAACAATTCCAGGAAATTAGAACAGGATTCAAAGCTCTCCCAGTTCATTTTATGCTACCTTAGAACTTCAATTCAAAACCTGGCAAGAACATTTTTAAATGTATAGATTTTAAATTTAAAAATAGCAGTTAAAAAGAATGCAATGCATAGGAAAAATAATTTTTGAAAACATAGCTAATAAAACCCAGGAATATATCAAGGAATAATTTGATACTGTATCTACATAATCCATTACATTCAGCATAAATTGAGGTTACATACGAATTCCCCCATTAAGAGATATAGCCAGAGCACACGGCAAGACGGAATTGTTAAAATGCCAATCTGATTGTTGAGGATTGTTGTTCATTGTTTTTACAGGTTTATCACTTTAGAAACTGGAAACCCAAAATATTTTTCACTGTTACCAGTTGCCTGACCTACTTTTCAGTGAAGTGTCAAAAATATTTGTCCCAAGATTAGAGAACAGACAAATGGTTTGACCCTCCAGCTTGACTTGCAACATTTGCAGTCACTGTGCCAAGACAGGCCTCTCCACACTCTGCTTCTGAGCTGTTTGGGGACCACTCATGCTTCCATGTTAATTAAACCATCAGGGAACCAAACCCTTGTTATTCACTTAAAGAACACTGATGTTTCCTTATTTGTTTTTCTTTCTTGGGCTTTTTGCTCCCGATTTCCTTTCTACAAACAGTGTTTTTATAATCATATGAAATGAAACTGCATTTTTAAATCTAACAAGTTGCTTACTTTTAAAAATTAGCTGCTTATATAAGCATTCTTGTTCCCAAATATATGGCCTTACAGTTTCCATGCCCTCTCAGACCTGACACAAGGCACTCTTTTTACCCCTTTATTGACTCCCTTGCTAGAAAGTTAATAAACTTTGATATGTGCTCAGATCAGTTAGTCTAAGAAAGTTTGTTTGGGGCCTGGTGCAGTGGCTCGTGCCTGCAATCCCAGCCTTTGAGAGGCTGAGGTAGAAGGATCATCTGAGGTCAGGAGTTCGAGACCAGCCTGGCCAACATCTCTACTAAAATTACAAAAATTAGCCAGATGTGGTGGCGGGTGCCTGTAATCTCAGCTTCTCCGGAGGCTGAGGCAGGAGAATCACTTGAACCCAGGAGGCAGAGGTTGCAGTGAGCCGAGATGGGGCCACTACACTCCAGCCTGGATGAGGAGAGTGAAACTGTCTCAAAAAAAATGTTTGGTCTCCGCCTCCCACAACTGGGGCAGCCGCTTGCCCCTCTTTCCGGTGTATCCGTCCAGGATCCCACGTCACATTTCGTTGTCTCCTCTCCTTACAAAGTTTGAACAGTTCTGAACTGTCAGCGCCATCCATCCAGTCCCAGCAGCCTTCCGAGACCCCTCAGGTGGAAGCGTGGCCGCAGGCTGCCCCCACCACTCAGAGCCACACTCGGCAAAGAGGAGCCTGGAGAAGGGACCCCCTGGGGATAAAGGAGCCAAGGAGCCCTGCGGATCCGGCGGATGCCCCAGGCAGGTGCACCTGGAGCTGGGCCGGCCTGCCTCCGAGTCCCCGCATCACCACACGCCCCGGCAAACATCTTGCCAGATATTCTGAAGAAAATCGGAGACACGCCATGGTCAGAATCCACAAGATCGGGCAGAAGTTAGGCCTGAAGTGCGAGCTCCCGGCCAAGTGTGAGTTCTTCAACGACGGCGGGAGCGTGAAGGACGCCTCAGCCTGTGGATGATGGAGGACGCCGAGCACGCCGGGACGCTGAAGCCGGGGGACACGATTATCGAGCCCACATCTCGGAACACTGGGATCGGGCTGGCCCTGGCTGCAGCCCTGAGGGGCTATCGCTGCTTCGTCATGAAGCCGGAGAAGAGCTCGGAGAAGGTGGGCGTGCTGCGGACTCCGGGGGCAAAATTGTGAGGATGCCCACCAGTGCTAGGTTCGACTCCCCGGAGTCACACGTGGGGGTGACCTGGGAATGGTGAGGCTTGAGAACATGCTGCGGTCCCTGCTTGCCGGGAAGGCGCAGCCGTCAGACCAAGTTGGCAAAGTCATCTGCAAGCAGTTCAAACAGGGCCCCCTGACGGACACGCTGCGCAGGCTCTCGCACATCCTGGAGAGGGACCCCTTCGCCCTGGTGGTGCATGAGCAGATCCAGAACCACAGCACCGGGAAGTCCGGTCAGCAGCTGATGGTGTTCCGGGTGGTCACCGCCATTGACTTACTGAACTTCGTGGCAGTCCAGGAGCGGCACCAGAAGTGAAGTCTGGAGTGCTGGGCTGTGCGGAGCGGCCCCGTTACCCTTGGCCACTGTCTCTTCTGAGCCCTAAACACACACTCGATTGGTAACTGCCTGGCGTGGCACCCATTATCCCTGCAGACCGCAGGAGTGTCCGTTTCCTTTCATCAACACGTGGCTTCCTAAATGGGCCTATTTATGGGCTATGAGATGAAAAGGGTTTTTCTCTAATGTAACTTTCTCTTGGGATGTTTCGTCAAGAAAATGTTGAGAGAGAAGTTGGCCAGGTGGGATGAACACAGGCAATCACTGGGCAGAGTGGCTTAAAGGCAAAAGAGAGAAGGGTCCAGGACGAGGACACGGAAGAGGGCGGGGAGAAGCCGGGATGGTTCCGCGTCGTCCGCCGGCTGCGGTCTCTACTCGGAGCTGAGCTGGTGGGAGCAGTTTGAGTGTTTGGGTTTTTTTTAATTGAGGTGAAATTCACACAACCTAAAAATCAATCACTTTAAAGTGAACGATCAGTGGCATTTAGTACATTCAGAATGTTGTGTAGGCAGCACCTCTGTCACGTTCCAGAACATTCTCTCATCACCCCATGAAGCAATCTTTTCCCCTCCCCTCTTTCTCCTCCCCTGGCAACTGCTAATCAACTTTCTGTCTCTGTTGTCTAAAATAGGTTTTTCCTGTTCTGAACATTTCATATAAATAGAATCACAAACACTTGTTTGTAACAAAAGATGTAGCAAAAGTGGGCTAAAAATAATTAGACCACAGCTTACTTCACTGTGCCCTGTGATCCAAATTTGTCATAAATTTTTCCCACTCTTAGTCCATTCAGACTGCTGTAACAAAATACCATAAACTGGGTAGCTTATAAACAACAGAAATTATTTCTTACAGTCCTGGTCCCAACTCTCATCCTGAGACTACAAATGACAATTTTTTGTCTTGCATATTTAATTTTTAAAAAAATTTTAATTAAAGTTTATATGCACATAATTTAAATCAAACACTTTTCAAGACTTTTAATGAAAGAGACCGGGCATAGTGGCTCATGCCTGTAACCCCAACACTTTGGGAGGCTGAGGTGGGGAGATCACCTGAGGTCAGGAGTTTGAAACTAGCCTGGACAACATGGTGAAACCCCACCTCTACTAAAAATAAAATTAAAAAATTTTAAAAGTTAACCAGGTGTGGTGGCATGTGCCTGTAATCCCAGCTACTCAGGAGGGTGAGGCAGGAGAGTTGCTTGAACCCTGGAGGCGGAGGTTGCAGTGAGAAGAGATAGTGCCATTCCAGCCTAAGAGACAGAGAGAGACTCTGTCTTAGAAAAAAGAAAGACTTTTAATGAAAGAAAAACAATCTTCCAATACCACCCCTCCACACCCCCTTCTCCTTTCTCCCATCTCTAGACACAATACCTTTAAAATATTATAACTGCTTCCTTTAGTATTTATCTTCGTATCACTAAATAACTTGCTTCTATTACTATTTATTGATTTTTTGGTTCCTCATATTCTCTATTGACTCCCCACTATGGGAGATAACATTTGTCTCTTTCAGTGTCTTCCTTGCTCCTGGCGTGTTATCTCTCACACACTCACCCCATTTCCTTCTTCCCATCCTCCAAGCATAGTAACTCTGATTAGATGGAAATTGGGTGTTTATATTATTATACCCTGTTATTATTACCATATATAATTATGGCAGGGTCCTGTAGTACACTGTGATTTTCCTTCCCTGCAAAATGATTTGTTTGGAGGGAGAGTTGGCTAAGTAAATAAATGTGGTTTTTTTTGTTGACTTGATTATATATGTACCCCAAACTCTAAATTGTTTTATCTTATCTCAAGATGTACTGTTTCTTAAGGGATGCTATCAATTTCACCTTCTTTTTTTTTTCTGGAAACAGATTCTTGCTCTGTTGCCCAGGCTGGAGTGCAGTGGTGCGATCTTGGCTCACTGCAACCTACACCTCCTGGGCTCAAGTGATTCTCCTGCCTCAGCTTGCCGAGTAGCTGAAATTACAGGTATGTGCCGCTAATTTTTGCATTTTTAGTAGAGATGGGGTTTACTATGTTGGCCAGGCTGGTCTTGAACTCTTTTTTTTAATTTTTATTTATTTATTTATTTATTTTGAAAGAAAGAAAAAGAGAGGAAAGAAAGTGAGAGTGAAGGAAAGAAAAAAAAGATGTAAGAGAGAAAGAAAGAGGAAGAGAAAGAGGGAGAGAGAACGGGATTCTTGTTCTATTGCCCAGGCTAGAATGTAGTTTAAAAATGGATATTAAAAACCTCTTTTATGCCAATAATTGTGCTTAACAATGGAGACAGG
>CAUYLG010042871.1:0-14272 GCA_963573385.1 Cacajao melanocephalus
TGGTCGGACAGCTCACCACCTTTCCCAGCTCTCTCTCATTTCTGAGTCAAAGGCATTTCCCTCCATAAATATTTTGTGCATCTCATCCCATCTTGGTGCCTACTTCTTGGAGGACTAGAACTAACACAAATGGTACCAGGAGCTGTCCAAGAAAACAGACCACAGTGATTCTGCTGAGACATTGGAAATATCAAATCAAAAACCTCCCCATTCCCCGCCATCTCCGCAACCCACAGCCACTGTCTTAAAGGAGAACTCATCATCTCTGAAACTGTGCCATCTCAACACTCCCTCAGAGCAATATTCCGAGTTCATGTCTGCACTCATCAAGAACGTGGCACAAGTGCCTAGTTTGCTCCGGTGTCAGTGATGCAACTGTTTTCAATCTCATCAAGAAATAAGTTGAGTGAGAAATAGCTCATGTTTCCTTCGCATTTATCACCTTCCAGGTTCTGTTCTTGACATTGCAAATGGTATTTAATTTTCACAAACTCCTCTGAGGCAAGTACAATTACCCCTATTTTACAGATAGCAAGTGTGAGAGCTGGATACGAAACTGTGTCTGCTGACCCTGGAGCCTATACCCAGCTAAAAATGACAGCCTAGACGGGGCAGGCTGAGGAATTTATATTCATGGCTGGAAGTAAAAAAGGAACCAATGGGGATTTTTAAGTAGGGAAGTGATATAATTAAAGTAGTATATTTTTAAAATAACTCTGGTGGTCACATGCAGGGATTAGAGGAGGAGAAAACTAAAGTCAGAGAAATCATTTAGAAGTCAAGCACAATTATCCGTAAACGTACAGGGTTGGGTAGAGATGGCGGTGGGTGTAGCAGAGAAGGAGAAAAAGAGATGAGATTTAGAGACATTTTTGAACAGGAAATTGATGTCAGATAGTTAACAGAGTCAACGATTATTCCAGATGTTGAGGCTGGCTGGCTGGGAGGCTGGGAGAACTGACCTTGAAGGGATGTTGAGAGACTATGGCTGGCACGCAACATCCACTTGGGAGTTTTGTGCATGCGCCATTGGTGGAGTCAAGAACATGAAAGGGTGCTTCCAAAGAGCCTGTGGGTGGAAACGGCAGAGAGCCAGGGGCCGGGCCTTAGTGAGCCTCTGCTTTTGGGGCTAGGGGAGGAAGAAGCTCTAAGATGCCAAACCCACAAAGAGACAAAGAAGTTGCTGGAGGAGGACCAGAGAATTTAAAACCAGAGAAGCTAAGTGCATCACATTGAAATTGTGTTTGCTCAAAGATTTTTATATACCCTAGAGTATTTAAAATTGAGAGCAGTATAGACAATATTCAGTTTAGCACGTTTGGCTGAATAATATCGTTAAAAATAGGGCTTTTTAAAATGGAAATTTTTGCAATTAAGCCAGGGATGTGACATGTCCCACAATAAGAAAGACTAGTGTGGTTCCAAAATTAAGATAAAAAGGCTAATAATTACAGAAGAGTCAAATAGGTCTTGAGACAAATAGAAGTCCTGCTCAGAAAGAAGGTGTCTGGAGTCTGGCCATACATTTGCTCATCATTCCTGAAAGTATGGGCACGTTTAGAACATCCTGTCCTCTAGCAGCTCCCTTGATTCTCAGCCCCTTTTCTAAAATTACAGTTTCCAGTGATAGCTGCCCTTGAAATACTGGCTTTTCTCCAGGACTGTGGCAAGTATTTATGGCTTGGCTTCTTTTATTTAAAAATTGTGAGATTTTATTTTTCTTAAGTCGTTAAAACACACGGTCATTACTGTTGTTTAAACTGTCTTTACCAGTGGTGTGTTGAACTTCAGAAACATTTAGGCAAGAGCTTACAAAGGTAAAAATCAGCTAAAGGAGGACACAATGGGAAAAGGATGGTCTCTTCAATAAGTGAAGATACTGAGCTATTCACAATAGCAAAGACATAAAATCAGGCTAAATGCCCATCAACAGTAGACTGGATAAAGAAAATGTGATACATATACACCGTGGAATACTGCATAGCCATAAGTAATGAAATTATGTTTTTGTAGCAACACAAATTGAGCTGGAGGCCATTATCCTTCGTGAACTAACACAGGAACAGAAAAGTGAGTACTGCATGTTCTCACTTATAAGTGGGAGCTAAACACTGAGTACACATGGACACAAAGAATGGAACAACAGACACCAAGGGCTATTTTAGGGTGGGAAGAGGTAGGAGGGTGAGGATCAAAAAAGTACCTATGCTTATTACCTGTGTAGCAAATAATCTATACACCAAATCCAAGTGACATGCAATTTACCTATGTAACAAACATGCACTTGTACCCCTGAACCTAAAATAAAAGTCAAAAAATTAAAAATTAAAAAATAAATGAGTGGTACTGGGTAAACTGGATGTTCACATGCAAAAGAATGAAATTGGACATTTATACCACATATAAAAATTAACTCAAAGTTAAAAAAACACCCTAAATATAGGACCAGAGACCACACATTTTCTAGAAAAGAACATAGAGGGAAAGCTCCTTGACATTGGCGTGGGCAATGGTTTTTTGGGGCAGCACACAAAAAGCTCAGGCTACAAAAGCAAAAATGAATACATGGGATGTCATCAAAACAAAAAAATTCTGTGCAGCAAAAGAAACAACCAACAGAGTCGAGACAATCTATGGAATATGGAATATATTTGGACACCATGCATCTGATAAGAGGTTAATATCCAAAATCAATCAGAAATCAAAAAACGCAATAGTAGAAAACAAAACTTGATTCTGAAATGGGGCCCTGCCAGTGGTGCATGCCACTGAGGAGGCTGAGACAGGAGGAGAATCACTTGAGCCCAGAAGTTCGAGACCAGCCTGGGCAACATGGCAGGGTAGGACAGGATTGCTTGAGCCTAGGAGTTTGCAGTGAGCTATGATCACACCACTGCACTCCACCCTGGGTGACAGAGTAGACCCTGTCTCAGAAAAAATAAATAAATAATAACAACACAAATTAAAACCACTATGAGATACCACCCCACACCCTTTATGACTGCTATTATCAAAAAGACAAGAAGTAACAAATGGCGAGAGTGTTGGAGAAAAGGGAACACTTGTACATTGTTAGTGGGAATGTAGATTGCTGCAGCTACTGTGGAAAACGGTATGGAGGTTTCTAAAGAAATAAAAAATAGAACTACCATATGACCTAGTAATCCTATACTAAAATGAGATAAATCACCCACTAGTAGTCTGCAGTCTCACATTCACTGCAGCATTATTTACAATAGTCAAGATATGAAAACAACTTAAGTGTTTGTCAACAGATGAATAGATAAAGAAATAGATATTCCAACACACACACAACAGAATATCATTCAGCCTTATAAACAAGGAGATCTTGCCATTTGCAATAACCTAGAGGATATTATGCTAAGTGAAATAAGCCAGACAGAGAAAGAAAAATATTGCATGATCTCACTTACATGTGCAATCTAAGAAAACAAAAAGTCAAATACACAGAGATAGAGAACTAAACAGTGATAACCAGTGGGAGGAAATGGGAAGATGTAGGTCAAAGGATGCAAAATAAAAACGTGGGATGGACAAGTGTAGAGATCTAATGTGCAACATGAGGGCTGTAGGTAATAAAATTTCCTTGTATTCGAGAGTTTTGTTAAATAAGTAGATTTTAGGTGCTCTTGGCACACAAAAATTGTAACTATGTGAGATGATAGTTATGTTAATTTTTTTCTCTATAGTAACCAATTTATTATTTATATGTATCCTATATCCAATTGTAAACCTCAAATATACACAATAAAATTTACTTTAAAAAATAATAAAATGAAAATAAAAATATTTACATGGAACTTTAAAAATCAGCTAAATGGACAATTAAAACACATTAATCATAAGTAAGAAAAATGAAAACCTCACAGAGCTGGAAGTTGTTCGTCAAGCAATCTCACTACGTAGAACATAGTTAGCCTCCTTCTCCCTTCTTGACTCCTAACCCTCCCCTGACCGCCATCCTTCCCTCCGGCCAAAAAAAAAAAAGCCTGTGAGCTCCTAAAATAGGTAATCAGAGTCCAAGTCTCAAAGACCACACTCAAACAGCATGCTAACAATCCTATTAACATTTCTAGCATTGTTCTAATGCAAGATGCTCAGTTTTAGTTTTTTCTCTTCTAGTTTTACCAACATTTGCATCTTATAAACCACAATGAATTAGGAGTGGTTTGCTGTGTGTGGCTTTGGTCGGCTGTCAGTGAAGAGCATTGGCGATAGGGACATGAAAAAGAGAGACAGTGTGGAGAAGAGCAGAAAGCATGATACTGAAGAAAAGAAAAAGAAACCTACGTAAGCAGAAACAGAAACAATAAGGCAGCCCAGAGTTGTTTTTATCAAAACAGGTTTGAGACAATAGGATGGGATGGAGCAAACAGGATTGTCAAACATGACCTCTGTAGCCCCAAAGATATCACTGCACAGAGGGGATGCTCAACCATAAAGAATCAGTTAGATTCTATTTCATGTTTTTCTTGATGAGAAATACAGCCTACATTTAAGAAAACTACCTATTCAGAATGGTTAACATTTTCTAAATATACATTGAGGTCTACAAAAATTGAATTGGCTTATTTTATCCTCACTGACGTTGGAGAAGTGAAGTTTTATCATCATGCAATTCTCCTCCTGTGTATAATGATACCATACTGAAGATTTAAATAGAAAGACATTGAAGTTTTTTAATCTTGATGTGAAGATGTCCCTTTCAATTAAATATGGCACATAGTATTAATACACAGATATTCCTGTAAAGTGAATTTCTCTGTACATGGAATCCAAATTTCTCACTGGTTTATATGTTAAATTTATATGTTGGAAAAACTTTTAAAATATTCATTAACAATAATAAAAAGAATAATTCAGCTCTTCTGAAAACTGTAGGCAGATAGGGTGCAGTAGCAGCCAGGACTTTGGAAGTACTAGGTTTAAGTCCAGGGCAGGTTAAAGGCTTTGGCTGTAGCTTTGAACAGGCTACTTTAGCCCTTCTGAGTCTTGGCTACTGGTGTATGAATAAGTCATCTATGCAGATGCTTTGTTCATTTCAGAAGCTTTTCTAGAGCTCCTACTAAGTGGCAGACCTCATGCTATATCTCAGACATACCAAGGTAAACAAAACAAGGTTATCTTAGTAGGCTTAGTAGGTTATCCAAGAACCTTGAAACGATTTTGAACTTTTGGGATGAATAATGCTGGAAATGAGTTCAAGACAAATTCCCTGGAGTTTTTAAGTGTGAAATACTCAGGATTACACAGTTCATTTCCTGCTTAGCATCTAAGGAGGAATCGCATTTCACCCTCGCTCCCTGGGAAATGCATGGCATTCCCCAGCCCTAGGTCCTGTGCTGCCTCAGCACCATCTGCTGGCTCCCGAGGGAAGGGTCAGGTCTGCTCAGCCCCACCCAAGGGCCGCCTTACAGACCACCTGGCAGGGACCAATGATGGGAGGTTGGGCCAAAGTAGCTCTTGCTGGTGAAGAAAGCTGGGAAGAACATGAGGCCTGAAGGGTTACTCGACACCATCTGGTGTAAGCAACTCAGCCAGGCAGGACCTCACACAGAATAAACACTATGATTGCTCTAAGTACTATAAGAAGAGAACTATTATTTTGTTATGAGTGCATGATCCAATAAAGGTAACCGTAACAGAATCACATGCCCTATGGGTGAGACGCCAACCGGTCCTATAGTTACTGGCTATGTGGAGATGCCTGGGAGGGGGTGGAAGGGCTGCACCAGCTCACATTCCCCATGTATCTGCCCTGGCAGACAGCCTGGGATTGACAGACACATAATCGTATTCATCGGATGAAGAAGGAACCAGGACTTCCCCTGTGGTCAGTCTTTTCTAATTCTTAGCACTTTGACAAGGCTGTTTGTTAGCTTAGTGGTTTTTTGTTCCGATTGATTCTGTTTTGACTTTGAAGGGAAAATGATATATTTGTCTGGTCAGAAACACAAACCAAATAGTGGTGTGCAGTTTGGGTTCTTCCACAAAGCAGAGCCTGAGACGAAGGCTTGCAAGTGCACTGTTTATTTGAAGGAACAGCATTGTGGGACAAAGGCATAGAACAGGGAAGGACAGAAGGTTGCATTAAGAAGGTGTTGTCCATTGGGGCACCATGGCAGGCAGATGATGCTCTGTCCAGCCCAGAACTTCTGAAGAGCCATTTGAAATATGACTCAGAACTGTCTTCTCCAGGGAATTGGTGGCTGGGCCCCGTGTTATGATCATGCAGATACAAATACCAGACTGTGCTCCGCGCATCCTGCATGGCAGCCTCCATCACACCCAGAGGCAAGAAAGAAGAAGTCTGTGCAGGGGTGAGATTGCACCTGGGAGAAACTGTCAGAGCCCTCAGAGAGGCAGAACCTGAGCATTGTGAAATGGTGAGCAACAGGCACCCAGTTCAAGTATTTACCCAGGAATCAAAAGTTTGGACATGTTACAGATGATTTATAACCACCTCCTAAATTATTGTAGCATTACTGTTTGATTGGGTAGGTGGAAAAACATGGAAGCTTGGCCAAGGCTGGGGATAAATAAAGGTGGGTGACTTTTCAGCCGTTATAGTCTATGAAAGAGTATCTCCACTCACACTCACTTTTTATAATCAGTGCCCTACTAGACTTTGACTTTTGCAGTTTTGTTGTAAATAATAGTATATTTAGAAATCTATTCTTGAGACTAAGACTATGCATGAAAGATTCCTGGGAAACAGAAAGTTATCATTTATTTGGCTAATTATGTCTAACTAGGTAGCTAAAATGCATAAGAATCCAAATAGCATTTTCCCACAGAGGGGGATTAATTGAATAATTAATAGCCTTCTTTATTTAGCATGAATAATTAAGAAGTCTAAAGGAAGTACAAGCTGAATTCCATTACAGCAAAAGATTCCCAGGCCAATAGCAATGGCATATTAAAAGCAATGTTCAATACAACCAAATTGTAGGACACGCAAACGCTGACAGCATTCTCTTAGAGCTTGTTATAACACGTTTTGACCTTGAGCAATAATCACTGGATTTTTCAACACTGTCATGTAAAAATACATTTTGTAGCCAGTTTGTTTCTTGTCCAGGTGAACAAAGCATATTTTTTCCAGGAGCAAATCAATGGCTTCATTGTTAGTGTGGTATTTGGCAGGGAGGGAGAGTCGTCATTGTTGGGTTATTTATCACACACATTTCCGGAGATTATCCACTTTTTAAATAGAAACAAGACATTTGAAATGCAAAATACACTGGAATTTCTCTGTAATGGACATTTCTCCAGGTAGAAGTTCCTCTTCAGAGACTAGTATCTAACACTCCCCACGACAACAAAAATCTGTTGCAGCAGTGGGGCTCCTGGGTAGCATCTTAGGTGGTCTTAGCTGTGCCTTGTAACTCTTCAGCCTCTGCTGTTAGCACTCTGGAGTTTCCACAGTGAGTATCCAAGCCTGCCTGTCCCTCCATGAGCACTTTCTCCTCTGAGGACCATTTACTGCCTGCAGGCAGCAACAATTTCTGAGGGGATGAATTACAAAGCAAGTGCCTTGGCTGAAATCCAAATGAAAATCATGCCTTCTCCACTGATTACCTGTGAACATATAATTAAAATGTTCTTGATTAGATGATCAACATTTTCCTCCATTTTCATATGCCTTAGATCAAAATGCAGCCTAGATTTGATGTGAATATTTACTATCACATTGCCTGGTGAGTCTTGCAAGCAATCCTAGCATATAACCAAGGAAACCTTGTACTAAAGCAGAGAAACTTGAGCACACAAGTCATTGTATTTCAGTGGGGTGCACAGAGTGAGTTTACAAACAATGAAGTTTGTTTGTTTGTTTATTTATTTATTTTGAGATGGAGTTTTGCTCTTGTCGCCCAGCCTGGAGAGCAATGGTGCAATCTCAGCTCACTGCAACTTCTGCCTCCCAGTTCAAATTATTCTCCTGCCTTAGCCTCCCAAGCAGCTGGGATTACAGGTGCCTGCCACTATACCTGGCTAATTTTTGCACTTTTAGTAGAGATGGGCTTTCACCATGTTGGCCAGGCTGGTCTCGAGCTCCTGACCTCCAGTGATCTGCCTCCTTGGCCTCCCAAAGTGCTGGGATTACAGATGTTAGCCACTGTGCCCGGCCTACAAACAATGAAGTTTAAGGCAGTGGCTCTCAACTTTTTTGTCTCTCCCGCCTCCCTCTAGGATGTGACTATGATCACGTATGCGGTGGAAATGTCCCCAGGTTGGGAGTTTGCTCTTCCTTCCTCCTTCCATCCCCCATATTTGTGCAACAGCTACACTCTGCCTCACACCAGGCTGTGCTATGGTTGTTAGAGTGGTGAATATTACAAAACTGATCAAATTGCAACTCCTCCCCAGCCCTCTGTACTGACCTTCCCCCTTTCACATTTTCCATAGCAAATGTCACCATCGGACATATTAGGTGCTTCACTTATTTATTATACATTTCTCCTGTCTCTCAGGTAAGGTCCCTGAGTATGAGACACTTTGTCTATTTTGATAAGTCCTAAGTGAGGACTGTTCTAGGCACATAATAGGCTCAATACTAATAGCTTGAATGAATAACTATTGGAATGAATAAATATTCTAATGCGGAAAGATAGACCAATGAATAAATCAAATAATTACAAGTTGTAACAAATGCTGGGTGATAAGAAAGTAATTAGGGAGGCCACTTTGGGGAGGGGTTAGAGAAATCCGAGAAGTGACAAGCACAGACCCATAGATGAAAGTAAAATGGCACAGGAAGAGTCAGGAGTTTTGAAGGAGGGAGGGGTGGGGTTTCATCAGGATTGTCAGGCGGAAGATGGACAGTGAGCTTCGTTTCATTCAGGCTGTAGGTGAGAGATGAGGCTGCGAAGAGGTTTAGAGCCAGCTCATGCTCAGCCCTGGAGGTCGTTTGGATTTTATTTTTAAAGCAATAGGAAATTATTGAAGGATTTTTAAGTCACTCCTTGAGCTACAGGATCTGAAACTTTTTGATTCTTCCTCCTGGGGACGCATACATTTCCACTTAAGAATCTCTGGTCTAAGTCAGAATCTGGTACCCATTTCACTAATTCTTCAGTATTATGATTCCTCCTTTTCCTCCTTTGCGGCTTCAAAAAGAGAAATCCTTAGCAACATCTCTCAGGCCTTAGCAACAACCCCTAGACTTATGTATGACTCTAGGCTCTGTGATTTTACACTGTATGCAAACGCTTGGAACATTCCTTGTCTACCTGCTACTTGGGGAGGGAGGTTGCTTTCTTTATTAAACGATCAGTGCCTCTCTCTCTCCTTTTCTTTTTTACCTCTGAGCTAATTGAAAAACCCAGCTTTAATATGCATTGCTGCTTTCTTAGTACTCTGCTCTTTCTGGACTCCCACTCTCCCAGGTGAAGCTGGTCACAACCGTTAGGCAGTCTATGCTAAACGTAGTCCCGCCCCCGCTCTTTCCCCAAGGAGAATTTGCATTCCTACCTTGCTTTAGCCCTCAGCTTTCAGGAGAACTCACTTGCTATCATCTACTGAAGGCTGGAGATCCTGAACATCTTCGCAACAGCTGCAGTTTACCTTGCAACCAATCTTACCATATAACCAAGGAAATAGTGTACTAAAGCAGAGAAACTTAGCACACAAATCCTTGTATGTCAGTAGGGTGCATAGAATGAGTTTGCAACAATGAAGTTTAAGGCAGTGGTTCTCAACATTTTCCCCTCACCTGCATCTCTCTACAATTTGACCATGATTATGTATGTATCTATACAAATTCCAGCCTGAACTCTAGTGTGGCGTCACATAACAGATAGCAGGCCCTGAAAAAAATCTAAGTGTATTTATTTGACATATTTTGAAATGGCCCTGCAAAGCAGTCTCTTGTGGGAAAAGTCCACTTTCTGTAGAGAATCTCAGGTCCTTTCCTGGCCTTTTTCCTAGTCCAGGAGAGAATCATCTCTGATAAGACACATTTACAATCTATCCTCTCTGAAGTCTGCTACCTGGAGGCTTCCTCTGCATAATGAGAACCTTGGTCTCCACAACCTCTTATATTAATCCAGACATTCGCTTCTACTGATGCTAGGTCTTTTTTCCACATGTCAACCAGGTTGGGTATTTGCTTGTTCTCTTTCTTCCTGCTTCCCTCCCCCACATTTGTTCAACAGCTACACCGTGCCTCATACAGGCTGGAGTCTGGTTGTTGGAGTGGTAATCATTACAATGTCTGCTGAAACTGCAAATTTTCATAGTCCTGGCATAAAATTCCCCCAAAGAGTTTTCTGAGAGGCCTGGATTTCTTCCTATGAACGCAAGCAAACAACCTTTTTAGCAAGGCTTTCTGAATGTAGATTTAGCTTTATGTCATTCTCATAACAGAATTAGGATTCAGTCCTGCTGGTGATCAATTTTAGCTGATTGTAGAAAATAAGCCTGAAGCCTATAGCCAACACATGATGACAACATTGTCAGTGCAGGCTTCTTTCCTGGATAGTATTCTAGAGACAATATGTGTAAAGCAAAAATAAAATTCTAAGACCCCAACCATGAATGAACCCCTCCTCTTGGCCAAGGGCATTCCAAAGTTAACCTGAAAAACTAGTTCAGGCCATGATGGAGAGGGGTTGTTAGATATCCCTCATTATGCCCTCCTCCCTTTTGGAATTTAGGCCCAGCTGATCAGCATTAACATAAAACAGGTCTTAATACTGACAAAGAAGACTCTTTGTAGCAATAGGACATCAAATTCCAGCCTGAACTCTAGTGTGGCATCATATAGCAGATAGTAGGCCCTGAAAAAAATCTAAGTGTATTTCTTTGACATATTTTGAAATGGCCCTGCAAAACAGTCTCTTGTGGGGAAAATCTGCTTTCTATAGAGAATCTCAGGTCCTTTCCTGGTCTTTTTCCTGGTCCAGGAGAAAACTATCTCTGATAAGACACATTTACAATCTATTCTCTCCGAAGCCTGATACCTGGAGGCTTCCTCTGCATAATGAGAACCTTGGTCTGCACAACTCCTGATCTTAACCCAGACATTCCCTTCTATTGATGCTAGGTCTTTAGACAATAACTTTACTCTTTCAACCAACTGCTACTCAGAAAACCTTTGAATCTATCTATGACCTGGAAGCCCCTGCTTCAAGTTGTCCCACATTTCACTTCTTCCATGTATTGGTTGACGTCTTATGCCTCCCTAAAATATGTAAAATCAAGCTGCAGCCGAGCTACCTTGAGCACATGTTCTCAGGATCTCCTGAGGCTGTGCCACAGGCCATTGGTCACTTACATTTGGACATTTGGCTCAGAATAAATCTTCTCAAATATTTTACAGAGTTTGACTCTTTGTTGACATATGAGAAAGTTTCCTTTCCCTCCAGTGAGAAAGACCTTTACCAATGTAAATAAGGGAAAAATGAGTCCATCATATGTGTGAACTTTATGACAACTCATGTTATAGAAAATCTTAAATGACTGGGAGCCCAATACAATGCTAGAAGTCAAAATGGCAGCATTATTTCTTTGATGTTTGGTCCCACTGAAATACCCTCACTTTGCTTTTATGAAGAGAATGAGTTCCATCCTCCAAATTTCTTGTTGCTTCTGTCACTGTGTATTTACATAGGCCTAAATTTCTGTGGTCTAATTGCCTATCCTTCAACCACTCATTGCAATTCTTGTTGACTAACTGTGGGTCATATATTTATCTCTGAAAAAGTCCTCTCTGTTCAATTCTAGAAGAAGAATCACATGGACTAAAAGGGGGAATGGATTTCAACAGAAAATTGAGTTGCTATTACTGAGACAGAGCAGGAACCCCCGGGACCTCCTCTGCACCCCCAATTACAACCATGGAAATAAAGAAAAATCCTGAGTTCCTTCATGGGAAAGTCCAGGCACACAGCTAACCCTGAGAAGTAAATGAACAACCTAATAAGCCAAAGGTAATAATAGTTGCAAACAGTGGCCAAGGAAATGAAAGTCACAAAATGTTTGGCTCCCTATAAAAAATTAATGTAACATTTTAACATATGTCTCTGAGTTGTTTTTCAGAAACCCAGGCTTGTACCAACTGAAAAATGATTTCCACTGGCACAGAGACCTCAGATGAAGGGGAGCTGAGGACTAAACTCTGAGCACCTTTCTTTGTCCTAAGTTTCTTCCTGGGGGACCTGGAGGAGGTCACACCCATTAGCTGGAGCTAAAATTCTTTTATGCTGATCCCCAGTTTTTAGACAAAGCTTCATCACCTGAACCAATCACAAGTCAGAAAATCTTTGAATCCACCTAGGACATGTGGGCTTGCAGTTCAAGATGTCCCACATTTTTAGGTCAAATCAATATATAACCTCCATTCATGGATTTATAACTTTGCCCATTATCTCTGCCTCCTTGCCTTGAAAACACATGCAAGCCATCAGAGAGTTCAGATCTTAGGCATTTACCACCTGATTCTCCTTGCATGGTGTCCTATAATAAATGCCTCGCTTTGTCTCATTGCAGTCTTGATATCAGTGTTTGGCTTTGCTGCATGGGCTGGGTGTATCCATGCTTGGTTTAGTGACATTTTCAGAAGAAGGAGGAATGAAGCTTAAGCAGCCACACAATTAATCAAACAAATGGATAGTACACAGTACAACACCCAGAGACCAATTTAGAGAATTGCTACCATTTTTATTGAGTACCTACTATATGCCAGGCATTGTCTAGATATAATACATACATATATATATTAAATTTAATGTTAAACTTTTAAAATTTGATCTTCTCTCAATAGGTAACTTAGGATCACAAATATCTTCCTATTCTCCAAATATTCTATGTTACCACCTTCTTGACCTAAAAACTTCATTAACTCAAAAAATCAAAATGTCGTGTAATTGAGGGGAAGAAAAAGAGATAATTGAACTTCAAGCCCTACTTTTCTCACTTATACCAACCAGCTGAATGATTAACATAATATTACAAAATGCCTGAAAGAATTATACTTGTTCTTGGCACTGACTATAAGGAAGTTCTCTCAGATGAATACTCTCAATACTTAGGATTATAATGCTGTGTATATTTAGTTTTTCTCCTGGAGAAAGTTCACTGTTCTTCAACCAGGCTGCATTTTCATTCATCTGCTTAGAGGACTCAGGTGAAGCTCTCCTACTCAATCTGCCTGATTTCAGGTCAATGTTTTGCTATTGATCATCAAGTCAACCTCAAGGTATTTCACCTCTTAGTTTCAGTTCCCCCACTTGTAAAATGGGGGTAATTAATAGTATCCACTTAGTGAAACTGTGAATCTTCATTGAAATAACACAGCTAAATAAACTACAGTAATGTCTAGCACATAGTAAATGCTCAACAGATATTAATCACTACTTGTACAATGAAGATGCTAGTAAGCCAATTTCAGCAGAGCAGAGAGAATCGATGAAATAGCAGAAAGTGAGATTATGGACAGAAGGCATGAATTCCAAACTTGCTTCTGTCCTAAAGAACCTTCTGGCCTTGGACACAATACTTATGTTTTCCAAGCCCCCGTTTCCTCATCTATAAAATGGAGATATTAATATCTTGTCTACCTATATCATAGGTTTACTTTTAATCTATAGAGAAATAATAAATGTGAAAGTATTTTATGATATTTATAGTGCTAAGCAGCTTTAACTGTTAGGATTTGGTTTTGCTACAAATAAGAGAAACCTCTAAAATAGCAATTTAAATAAGAGGAAATTTTATTTTTTTTCATGTGAAAAAAGTCTGCAAATAAGCAGTCCCAAAGCAAGATTGTCAGCTCCATGACATCAGGGATTTGGACAAAGTCACATTAGAAATCCTGGTGCTACTCCCATACTGGCCAAAGTAATTTATGGATTCAATGCTATCCCCATCGAGCTACCATTGACTTTCTTCACAGAATTAGAAAAAAACTACTTTAAATTTCATATAGAACCAAAAAAGAGCCTGCATAGCCAAGACAATCCTAAGCAGAAAGAACAAAGCTAGAGGCATCATGCTACCTAACTTTATACGACAAGGCTACAGTTACCAAAACAGCATGGTACTGGTACCAAAACACATATATAGACCAATGGAACAGAACAGACGCCTCGGAAATAACACCACACATCTACAACCATCTGATTTTTGACAAACCTGACAAAAATAAGCAATAAGGAAAGGATTCCCTATTTAATAAATCGTACTGGGAAAACTGGCTAGCCATATGCAGAAAACTGAAACTGGACCCCTTCCTTACACCTTAGACAAA
>CAUYLG010042872.1:0-48308 GCA_963573385.1 Cacajao melanocephalus
ATTATACAAATACAACAAAAAAAAATACAAAAAACAAACAAAACCATGAATCTCTAATATAAAAAAAAAAAAAAAAAAAAAAAAAAAAAAAAAAAAAAAAAAGGCTTTCTGGGAACATGAGCCTCACAAAATCACAGGAAAGCGAAATGGAAATAATCAAGTTAAAGTCACTAATATTTAGAGAGCCTCAGTTGAACAAGGGCTCATTTCCTTGTGTCTGTTACAAAAGCCAGTTTATTCCAAGGAAAATACAGAGAACTGTTGTGTTGACATCTAGTAAAACAATCAAGGACCAATCGGGCCTTTAACAAACAGCCCTTTGTTGCCATAAAACCACCCTAGCCTCTCTGTTCCCTGAATGGCTCTAGTGTCTGACTACAGGGCTTGAGAGGAGACAAAAACGCCCGTACCCCACCTCCTGCTACACATAAGAATTTTGGAACTGGGTTTATGACTTGTCCCTACAGCCTGAAGTAGATCAGCAGATCTAGGGTGGGGGCCCTTGGAGCCTACTGGGTGAAGACCATGCCCCAACACCAGGCGGCGACTGATTTGCTCTCAGCAAAGGCTGGAGCAAGTCCTTGGATTAATAAGCGTGTAGTACATATGTATGTAACTATCATATATCTATACAAATTAAAAATTAAAGTGTGTCAAGCTTGGCTGTCAGACAGGTTTGCACCTCACACCATGTGATGGATTGCATACAGACTCTGTGTGCCTCTACATGAATGCACTGCAAAGACAACTGTACATCTTCGGCTACTTCCAGAGAATCTTTAGAGATTCCTGTTAAATGCGCATTTTTTTCAACTGCCATATATTGCATGTCTACTGGGTATGGGTTAGACACTTTCTAATCCTTAAATGATACTACAGTATGGGAATTAGATTCATAAAGTACAGTTGAGGAGCCAGGGTTGAAAGAGGTTAAGTGACTGCCCAACATGCAAAGGCAGCCAGACTGACTCCACAGAATGTGTTTTCCCATACTCTGTCTCTTTACACTCCTTAATTCCTTCAAACCTATGTAATTTCTGGGCCTAAAGTAAGCAGTTTACTAGCTTGAAGCTCAAGCTGCAACCACTTTCTTCCTGCCCTCAAAATCTTGAATAACAACATGCAAAACTCACATACTTGGTTTTTCTGAGAACTGAAACCTACATAAAATCCTCCTAAACTCATTTTGATTTAAATTGCTTTTTCCAAGCCTATTACTAAAGGTACTAAAAACAGTGTGAGTTAAACACGTGGTGGCCTCACCCACCACACTGAGAATAGCTTGTCCTGGTCTCCCACTTTCCTTGCTTCCTTCCCTCCTTGTTATTGCTGAAGACTGAAAGCAGCAGTGATGGCTCAGGCGCTCTCAGAGGACCATGAGCTATTTGAGGAAAGAAGCAGTTTGATTTTGCATCCCTAAAACCTTACACACGGTGCCTGACTGGTTCCATAAATGCATTGTTGAATGAGTGACACCCATAGGAAGTTCACAGTGGTACATACAACTTTATTGAGAGTTGCTTTGCAATGCAGTCATTAACAAACCTACCCTTGTAAGCTGTTAAGAATTTGGGTTGTTAAAAAAACTGCAGATTTGTTTTAGAGATACTGCTATTCTGCAAATCCCAAAAATAAGAAACGATATTAATGGAAAGAAAGCACACTGATAGGGTTTGAATGTTTGTCCTCTCCAAATCTCATGTTGAAATGTAATCGCCAATGTTGGAGGTGGGGTCTGGTGGGAGGTGATTGGATCATGGGGGCGAATGCCTCATGAATGGTTTAACACTCTTCCCTTGGTGATAAGTGAGTTCTTGCTCAGGCCACATGAGATCTGGTTGTTTAAAAAAGTTTGGACCATCTCCCTTCTCTCTCTTACTTCTCTCGCCATGTGATGCACCTGTCCCCTTTGCCTTCCACCTTGAGTGTAAGCTTCCTGCAGCTCTGGCCAGGAGCAGATGCTGGCATCACACTTCCTGTACAGCCTGCAGAGCTGTGAGCCAGTGAAACCTCTTTTTAAAAATAAGTTACCCAGCCTCAGGTATTCCTGTATAACCATGCAAATAAACTGATACTGACATTCTTTACTCTTCCTTTTCCAAATGATGCCTTCTCAACTCTGACATCTTCTTGGCAGCAAACAAGACTTTTTCAGTCTGACAGGTTCCAACCTGAGCTGAGGTCTGAGGAGAGCTGGTGGATGGGTGGTGGGTAGCTGAAAGAACACTCGAAGGATGGTAAACAGTTGGGACGTGGCTTTATTCTCTCCTCCTCTCCTTCAGAGTCAGCAGTGCAGTTATATTTCTCACAGACAACAGTGGCTTAAAGCCAGATATGAGTTCATGCAAAGGATACATTAAATGACTGTATAAATGTGATTACATAGTGCATGGGATTCTGCCTGAGCTCCAGACCCGCTGTGTCATGCTCCACTGGATGACTGCCTTGGCCTACTCCTGAGTGAAGCACAGCATTTTTCTTATACTCCACCTGATAGGCCAAGGGAGTTCTCCTAGTGAGGAGATGTGTCCACAGGGCGGAACCCTGGACCCAGAGGCCACAGCAGCAATACAAGGAGCAACAATTCACTATTAATATTCCTGCTATCCTGCCCATAATTATTAGGGTCCAGTGTAGGCCAGAGCCCAGAGACGCCCATCATGTTTGTAGTGGGTCATCAGTAAGGCTTTCAACTGCCTTGATTTCCTGGGAAACTCCTTGCAAAACTGCTGTTACATTTTGCTGATTGTCAGGGATGAAGATACAACATTGTGTTCCTGAAAGAGCACAGGTGCCATCTTGGGCAGCAGTTGATATGTCTAGGGCCATCTGATCAACCTCATCTGTCAACAGAAGGAGGGCAACTCGGGTGTAATTCAAGGCTCAAGCAGTGTGCTCCACAAGGGCTGCAACTTGCATTTGTACAGTTATGACACCTGCTCCAGGAATGGTTAATGCTAAGGGTTAGAGCCACCAGGTGGCTCATCGCACTTGCAAAAACCAGGAATGTAGCACCTTGCAGTAATGTGGGCATCTAGGCAATGTGGGAATAACAGTGGAAGGCATATAAGGCCACCCCCAGGTACAGCAGCCAGTCCAGTTCACTGGCAAATAGGACCATCCCGTGTCTCCATAGACCCAGAAACTCCCAGGCCACACAGACAATACATATGTTCCCCAGAGTGGGGGTTCCTTCCGTGGCCATTCCCCTACGAACGGTCAATTGCGGAAGCCATATATTGACTATCCAAGGAGTGACATGTAAATCATAATGTAGGTCCACCCCCCAGAGGGCTATGATAGCCAACCACCAGCAATGAGGGGCTTGGAGGGTCCATGTTCAAAGCCTTTTTTGTTCCCCTGCCTTTAGGGGCTCTGGGGCAGGCAACAACAGGTCACTGTTGGTCCCCATACCTGGTGAGAGGAGGTCATCCTTTTTTTCCATAGGTCTTGCCACATGGCCTGGCTCTAAATGGCCCGGTGACCAACTGGCCAATTCTGTAACTTCCAGGTAGTTAACCACAAGGTCGAGCCCCAATAAACTGCCCAGTTATCAGTGCAGATTACCATAGGTGTCTCCTCCTTGGTGATCACCATCCATACTGCCCTGAGTTCAGCTCATTGACTATTTTGTGCACATCTGGTATCAGACCGTATGGTATCAGTACTAGGCTGGACCGCAACAGCTGTCCAGGCAGCAGTAGCACCCTGGCCGGACCCATCTGTATACCATGATCCATCAGGAATGTGGGGGCTGCCCCTCTTTAAATGGTGGTGGCTGAGAGCTTAAGGGTACCTCAGGCTGACCCATGATCTTATCTTGCATCAGGACTACAGGTTCCAAGATTTCTTGTAATTCTGCTGCTAAGGAACTTGTATTCAGGGTATTCTGCTGTTCTGAGTAGGCATCCCACTTTGCTAAGGTAGATGTCTGTGTCGCCCCAGTCCAGGGGATCATTATCCATGAATGTACTCACCCCACTATTGGATAAGTCATTTACAGGCAAGACTACTGTAGCTTGTCTCGTCACACTCTCACAAGCCTGTACGGTGGTATATGCAGCTACTAACTACTTCTCTATCGATGAATGCTAGAGCTCAGCTCCCTTCCAGAGTTGGAACCAAAAGCCTGCCAGTGGTCTAAAGCCCTCTGTGTATTGCCATTGGCCCAAGCCAAAACCATTTATAGTCACATGCACATCAAGTTCAAATGGGCGCCCCTGGTCAATTACTGGTAGGGCCTGTGCTTGCTGTATGGCCCACTTGGCTGCCAGAAAAGCCATCTCAGCCTCATCATTCCAATCCCAAGTAGTTCCCATTTTTGTCGACTGATACAATGGTTTTACCATCTGAGCCAAATGGGTCACAAATGCCATCCCAAGGGGCCCACAAAAGTCTGTAGCTGCCTCATCGTTGTGGCCTGGGGATATAACTGAATTTTATCAATGATGGCCTCCGGTATGGCCTTTGTCTTACGCAATCAGATAACTCCCAAGAATTTGGCAGACAGTCCAGGCCCTTGGACCTTGGATTTGTTGACTGCCCAACCAGACACTGCCAAATGTTGTTGTAAGAGGGGTGCCACCACTTTTAACTCTGCAAGAGAATCAGAGGTTGACATTATCAATATAATGGAATAGGTGGGCTCCCTTTGGACATTTCCAGGTGGCTAAACTCGTGGTAAGGAGACCATGACATATGGTGGGGCTATGCACATAGCCCTGCGGCAACACTGTGAAAGTCCATTGGCCTTCCCACGTGAAGGCGAACCGTTCCTGGCTCTCTGAAACAGCGTCAATTGAGAAGAATGCATTGGCCAAGTCCACCACATACTCTCCCAATTTCATCATCAAGCGGTCCATCAAATCCATGATAGACAGTGCAGATGCATGTAAAAGGGGCATTACTTTATTTAGTTCTTGATAATTCACCATCATCTGCCAAGTTCTGTCAGGCTTCTTGACTGGCCATACTGGAGAATTGTAGTGGCTGTGGGTGCCATGAACTGCTTGCACCTCCTCTAACTTCTTAATAGTCTTGATTAACTCTGTATACCCACCTGGCAAGTGGTATTGACAGGTGAAAGTAATTCACCAGGGTTGTGTTGGGGCCTGGAGCTGGTGATGGGTATGTCTGCGGAGTACTGGCTTAACCATACAGACTCAGAGTCTGAATTCTCTGGCCATGGTTTGTAAAGCCAAGCCATGTAAAATATCCACCCCCAGAACGTATGGGAGAAACATACACAGCATACAAGTGGGGAGCCAAGCAGCCAATGCCAAGGTGGAAAGATACAGGTTTTACTTTCACTGACTGTCCTCTATAGCCATCTATGTATGCAGCCTTGCCTGGAAATTTATCCAGGTTCCCATAAACAAGACTATAGTTTGCACCAGTGTCTACCAGCATCAGCACCCGCTGTATGTTGGTGGGGGCCCCGTGGATTGCCTATTCCACAGATGGCCTCCGATCCTTCCAGTGTCCCCCCAAGCAGGGCACCTTGGCCAGTTCCCTAATCAAACACAAAAAGCTCTCTACCTCTACCCATCTGCAAGTAGTGCTTGAGCTGGAGCGTCCAGGTGGGACTGGGTTGAGCAGCATCATCCTGTCACCCTTTGGGCATTTTCTGGAACTGCTGCTCTGGGGACAGTTGCCTCCACAAAGTTAACAGCATTTCATTGGGTTGCCTATCAATTTTTTTTCAGTCATCCCCAGACAAAATCTAATCAATCCATATCTGTGTGCGGGTCATCCACTGGGTCTCCTTTTTGTCCCATGACGTGGCCCCCTGCAGAAAAGGTACCTTCCTCTTGCTTATGGTGTAGACTCCTTGGTCCTACTGATGGCCCTTTGCTTCCCCCCTGGGGCCGCCATGTCAGTAGTCACTTCATGAATGCGGCACCCCACATACTGAGTGAGGAGAGCGGCCAGGGAGGCAAAGGCACTCGGCAGGGCAGAGCCCAATACAAGGTCCCTCATGTGGGAGGTAAAGCATTAATCATCTGGTCCTCGGGTATTCAGATTGAACATAGCCTGCTCCCAAATTACTTGTACCAAATCTGTATACGACTGCCATTTACTCACAGGTCTGGTATTTCTCTGGAGTCATTCCATACCATTTGTATGGCCGCCATCAGCCATTCAATTAGAGTGCGGTCACCTTGCCCCTGTGCTAACTGTCTGCTCACCTGCAATTGCTGACGAGGGGAGAGATGGTCATAATGGAGGCCAACTTTTCCATTTTGCAGGCAGAGGAGATGGTAGTGTCAGTTTCCTCATCCCAAAGGCAAAGCATCCAGGTGGGTAGGAGTTCCGCCAAGTGCTGCCAACACCGTTGACCTAATCGCCGCAACTCAGTTGGGGTATAGTCAGTGCATGACTTGCTCCATCACGGTAGGGGGCCCTGAGCCCACCCCTGGGATCCCAACAGCTGTTCATGCTCTATTTTCTGATGGATCACTGGGTGAGCCCACAACAGAGGTTCTTCCTCCTCAGTATCAGACTGAGTGGGGTTCTCTGACCGGGATGGTAGGCTCCAGCCCACACTAACAGCAGCCTGTAATTCTTATTCCAAGCTGTGTATCTGGGCCTTCAGGCACTCTGCTTGCACCTGCAGGTCCCTTACTTGTGTTGTATCTCACAGGGACTGAGTGTGCACTTTCCACAGCGCAGTCAAAAACGCCCAGCCAACTCTGCCAGCAAAGGTGTGCTCCTTCTTGGTACTCTCTACTTCCAGGTGTTTCAGCACCTTCTCCATGCTCACGGGGGACCTGTCCACTGCCCACCCCCATTTCCACCAGGATCCAATCTAGCAGCACTGCTGTCACAGGGTACCATAACCCATGCTGGGGCCACATTGCTTACCCAAGATCATCAGGAGTCGAGGGCTCACTCACCTCGGAATCCTGCCAACTATGCCACTTGTCAGGTTCCAACCCAAGCTGGCGTCAGAAGGGAGCTGGTGGGTGGGTGGTGGATAGCTGAAAGAACACTTGAGGGACCGTACGCAGTTGGGACGTGGCTTTATTCTCTCCCCCTCTCCTACAGAGTCAGCAGTGCAGTTATATTTGTGACAGGCAACAGTGGCTTAAAGCCAGATATAAGCGCACACAAACAGGTTACATTAAATGGCTACATAAATGTGATTACATAGTTCATGGGATTGTGTGTCTGCACTCCAAATCTGCTGTGACAGGCTGTACTGATGTCTGCCTTGGCCTACCTACTCCTGATTGAATCACAGGCATGCTCTTTTTTTTTTTTTCAGTTTTAGAATTTGACATTATGAAATAGACCACTTAATAAACCAATTGGCTTTTTTCCCCCAAGATTAAAATTAGCATGTACTAGCTCCTACTTTATTTATTTTTATTATTATACTTTTAAGTTCTGGGATATATGTGCAGAATGTGCAGGTCTGTTACATAGGTATAAATGTGCCATGGTGGTTTGCTGTACCCATTACCTCATCATCTACATTAGATATTTATCTTAATGCTATCTCTCCCCAACCTCCTAGCCCCTGCTAGCCCTCCCCTAGCCCCCTACCCCTTGCTATCCCTCCCTTAGCCCCCAACCCCACCGACAGGCGCTGGTGTGTGATGCTCCCCTCCCTGTGTCCATGTGTTCTCACTGATCAACTCCCACTTAAGAGTGAGAACATGTGGTGTTTGGCTTTCTGTTCCTGTGTTAGTTTGCTGAGAATGATGGTTTCCAGCTTCATCCATGTCCTGCAAAGGACATGAACTCATCCTTTTATGGCTGCGTAGTATTCCATGGTGTATATGTGCCACATTTTCTTTATCTGGTCTATCATTGATGGGCATTTAGGTTGTTCTAAGTCTTTGCTATTGTGAATAGTGCTGCAATAAACATACGTGTGCATATGATTTATAATCCTTTGGGTATATAGCCAGTGATGGGATTGCTGGGTCAAATGGTATTTCTGGTTTTAGATCCTTGAGGAATTGCTACACTGTCTTCCACAATGGTTGAACTAATTTACACTCCCACCAACAGTGTAAAAGCATTCCTATTTCTCCACATCCTCTCCAGCATCTGTTGTTTCCTGACTTTTTAATGATTGCCATTCTAACTGGTGTGAGTTGGTATCTCATTTTGGTTTTGATTTGTATTTCTCTAATGACCAAGTGATGATGAACTTTTTTTCATATGCTTGTTGATTGCATAAATGTCTTCTTTTGAGAAGTGTCTGTTCATATCCTTTGCCCACTTTTTGATAGAGTTGTTTTTTTCTTGTAAATTTGTTTAAGTTCCTAATTGTTTCTGGATATTAGCTCTTTTTCAGTTACATAGATTGCAAAAATTTTCTCCCATTCTGTAGGTTGCCTGTTCACTCTGATGACAGTTTCTTTTGCTCTGCAGAAGCTCTTTAGTTTAATTAGATCCCACTTGTCAGTTTTGGCTTTTGTTGCCATTGCTCTTGATGTTTTAATCATGATGTCTTTGCCAATGCCTATGTCCTGAATGGTATTGCCTAGGTTTTCTTCTAGGGTTTTATGGTTTTAGGTCTTACATTTAAGTCTTCATTCCATCTTGAGTAAATTTTTGTAAAAGGTGTAAGGAAGGAGTCCAGTTTCAGTTTTCTGCATATGCCTAGCTAGTTTTCCGCATATGCCTAGCTAGTTTTCCCAACACCATTTATTAAATAGGGAATCCTTCCCCTATTGCTTGTTTTTGTCAGGTTTGTCAAAGATTAGATGATTGTAGATGGGTGGCATTATTTCTGAGGCCTCCGTACTTTCCATTGGTCTATGTATCTGTTTTGGTACCAGTATAATGCTGTTTTGGTTACTGTAGCCTTGTAGTACAGTTTGAAGTCAGGTAGTATGATGCCTCCAGCTTTGTTCTTTATGCTTAGGCTTGTCTTGGCTATATGGGCTCTTTTTTGGTTCCATGTGAAATTTAAGATAGTTTTTCTAATTCTGTGAAGAAAGTCAGTGGTAGCTTGATGGGGATAACACTGATTCTATAAATTACTTTGGGCAGTATGGCCATTTTCATGATATTGATTCTTCCTAATCATGAACATGAAATGTTTTCCATTTGTTTGTGTCTTCTCTCATTTCCTTGAGTAGTAGTTTGTAGTGTTCCTTGAAGAGGTCCTTCACATCCCTTGTAAGTTGTATTCCTAGGTATTTTATTCTCTTTTTAGCAATTGTGAATGGGTGTTCACTCATGATTTGGCTATTATTGGTGTATAGGAATGCTTGTGAGTTTTGCACATTGATTTTATACCCTGAGACTTTGCTGAAGTTGCTCATCAGCTTAAGGAGATTTGGGGCTGAGGTGACGGGGTTTTCTAAATTTACAATCATGTCATCTGCAAACAGAGACAATTTGGCTTCCTCTCTTCCTATTTGAACACGCTTTCTTTCTCTTGCTTGATTGCCCTGGCCAGAACTTCCAATATTATGTTGAATAGGAGCAGTGAGAGAGAGCATCCTTGTCTTGGAAGCACAGCTATTTTCTGTACAGTCACTTGATATTTTCTTCTGACTCAAATTCCCACTGTGAAGGAAAAATTGCTGCAACTAACAAATTAGGTGGGATTCTTTCCATGTTATGACTGGCTTGCTTTAATCTCATGGTCTGAACTTTCCAAGTGTGAGAGAAAAAGTCCGTTTCTGTTTACCTGCTGAAATTAGTGAGTTGCCACATAGGCTGTTTGTATTGGTTACTAGAAGCTGTTTGATTTGTCCCAGTGGAAAGTTTTTTTTTTTTTCTGAAAAAAATAGAGATAAATCTTATCTATAACAAGTTTACCATTCTTAATAAAATGGCAACTTCACTCCATTTTGAAGTGTAAGATACACCCATCAAGTACACAAACCTTAAGAGTCCTGCTTGATAAATGTTTACAAAGTGAGCACACCCAGGTTAATGAAAGCCCTTCATGTCTCACCCTAGTCATTACCCACCACAAAGATAACCACTGTTTTGACTTCTATCATCATAGATTGGTTGTCTTGTTTTTGAGCTTTATTAGATGGAATCATACTGTATGTCTGCCTTCTTTCGATATGACATCTGTAAGATTCACATATATATTATAGCTACGTGTCAGTCATTTATTCTTCTTTACGCTGTGTGATATTCCATAGTATGACTAAGCACAATTTTACTTTTTTGAGTGCTTTTTTAATTGAGTAGTGAGAATAACACAATTGACTTACATGTTCTATTATTGATAGTCGTTGGGGCTGTTTCCAGTTTTTAGCTATTATCATTACAGCTGCTAGGAAGTCTTGTACATGTCTTCTGGTGAACATAAGCATTCATTTCAGTTGGATATAAAGCCCAAAGTGGAACTGCTGTATCATGCAGTGTGTATATATGTGTGTGTGTGTGTGTATATACATGTCTAGGTTTAATAAATACTGGCAAAACATATTTCACTGTGTACTCTAAGTTACACTCCTGTAACCAATTATACAAAAGTTCGAGGTGCTCTGTATTCTTGTCAATGTTTAGTTTCTTCAACATTTTCCTCTCTTTTTTTTAATTTTTACTTGGATTTTTTGAGATAAAGTCTTGCTCTGTCACCCAGGCTGGAGTGCAAGGTCATGATCACAGTTCACTGCAGCCTCAACCTCCAGGGCTTAAGCAGTCCTCTCACCTTAGCCTCCCAAGTGGAGGGAACCACAGGCACGTGCCATCAAGCCCTGGCTAATTTTTTAATTTTTATTTTTGTAGAGATGGGATCTCACTATGTTTCCCAAGATGATCTTAAACTCCTGGACTCAAGCAATCCTCCCACCTCAACCTTCCAAAGTGTTGGGATTACATGTGTGAACCACTGCTCCTGGCCTAGCTTTGCTTTTTTAGAGAGAGGGTCCCCCTCTGTCACCCAGCCTGGGATACAGTCGCATGATCATAGATTACTGTAACCTCAAACTCCTGGGCTCAAGCAATCTTCTGCCTCAGCCTCTTGAGTAGCTAAAACAAACTACAGCGCTGGGATTACAGGCGTGAGCGACCGCACCCAGCTGCATGCAGGTCTTAATCACTTCCAGAGGAGTGTTTCCAAAGACGCTGGCTACGCATTCGATAGCTCAGAAGACCCCAGTGATCAGCGGGTCCATCAGCTTGTTGGGGTTGTCCTTTTGGTACCAGTTGCGCAGGAAGGTCATGACGAAGAAGAGGATGGCCTTGTTGGAGCCCTGCTTCAGCGCGGTGGCCGTGAGGCCCTGGTACGTCCCCTACAGCCCTTGTTCCCCCAAAACTCCCTAACCTGTGGAAGAATCCTCTGTACTTAGGGGTTGGGGAGGGCTGGTGGTGGATGAACTTCACACTGAGGGTTTCCACGGGGCACACGATTACCACGGACTCGGCCACGCAGGCGCCCAGGTCGCAGAGCAGCCCGCGCCTGCTGTCCAGCAGTCCCTGGTCATCTCGCCCGTGGTTGCTGAGGAACTCGAACATTCCGCCGTGCAGATGGAGCAGCAGAGCAGGGAGCTGAGGCCGCAGTACAGGCCCAGGACGCCAAGGCTGCGGACCGTCTGCGGAATGCTCTGGTAACGCGGCGAGTGCGAGCGCTTGCCCAGCTGCCTCTGTGTCTTCACGTATTGGGAGCGGAAGGTGATGCAGATCTTGATGCTGCCCGCCAGGCCGCCTGCCAGGATCGCGTTCCCCAGGTGTGCCAGCTTGGCCTTCCCGCACGCAGGCCTGGCGACCGCCGTAGCACGCAAAACGCGGGAGGCGGGGCCCCCAGTGGCGGCTTCCGGTCGGAGCCTAGTGAACCTCGCGCTCAAAATAAACTTTCTTTTTTCTTCTTCTTCTTTTTTTTTTTTTTTTTTTTTTTTTTGAGACGGAGTCAACCGCAGTCGCCCACGCTGGAGTGCAATGGCGTGCTGTCGGCTCACTGCAACCTCTGCCTTCCAGGTTCAAGCAATTCTCCTGCCTCAGTCTCCCAAGTAGCTGGGATTACAGGTGCGCACCACCATGCCTGGCAAATTTTCGTATTTTTAAGTAGAAACGGAGTTTCATCATGTTGGTCAGGCTGGTCTCGAACCCCTGACCTCGTGATCCGCCCAGTTCATCGAAATAAATTTTCTGAATTAACTGAGACCTGCCTGAAAATTTCGGGGTTCACAATCCTTAAGGTAACAGCTTAAGATTTTTCAACCTTTCTTCTTTTTAAATACATGAATTTAAAGTTATATGTTTCTCTTAATTTAAGCATTACTTTAGCTGGATCCAGTGTTTTGACATGTCACAGTTTTATTATTGTTCAAAATATTTTCTCATGAATGATTAAAAAGTGTTCTGGTTACTTTCTAATTATTTGGAGTTTTTTTGTTTTGTTTTTAAATTCCACAGTGGGCCAGGCATGGTGGCTCACACCTGTAATCCCAGCGCTTGGGGAAGCCGAGGCAGGTGAATCACCTGAGGTCAGGAATTCGAGACCAGCCTGGCCAACATGGTGAAACCCTGTCTCTAAAAAAAATACAAAAATTAGCTGGGCGTAGTGGTGAGTGCCTGTAATTCCAGGGGAGGCTGAGGCAGGAGAATCACTTGAACCCGGGAGACTGAGTTTGCAGTGAGCAGAGATTGTGCCACTGCACTCCAGCCTGGGCTACAGAGTGAAACTCTGTCTCGAAAAAATAAAAAATAAAATAAAATTTCATAGTTGTCACAGAACACATTCTATGTGATTACAGTTTTTTGAATATTTTTTGTGACTTCCTTATGACTTGCATATGGTCTATTTTTGTAAATGCTTCATGTACACATGAAAGGAATGTGTATTACACAGTTGTTAACATATTAATTTGTGTCTAATTGATTTATCACTTCTTGAGAGAGGTGTGGTAAGATCTTCAAGTCTATTTTTATTTTTTTTATTCTGAAATATATATAACATACAATTTACTGTATCTTTTTTTACTTTGGTAAACTTTGCTTTATATATTTTGAGACCATGTTTATTATCTGCATACAAATTTAGTATTGTTATGTCATTCAGATGAACTGGCTAATTTACTATTATATTTTTCTTCATTTTCTTATCTTAGTATCTTCTGCTTTAAAGTCTACTTTGTCTTATATTAGTTTAGTCACACTACCTTCTTTTTGGTTGATGTTTGCATAGTGTATCTTTTTTTTCTCAGACAGGGTTTTACTTCCTCACCTGGGCTGGAGTGCAATGGTATACTCACAGCTTATTGTAGCCTCACCCTCCCATGCTGAGGCGATCCTCCCACCTCAGTCTCCTGAGAAGCTGGGATCACAGTCACACTCCACCACTTCGTGCTAATTTTTAAAATTATTATATGTAGAGAAGGGTTCTCCCTATGTTGCCCCATCTGGTCTCCAACTCCTAGACTCAAGCAATCCTCTGGTTTCAGCTTCCCAAAGTGCTGGGATTACAGACATAAGCCACTGTACCTGGTCCATGGAGTATCTTTTTGCAGTCTGTGACTACTTAATTATTTATAAACAGACAATTAACTTCAAGGTTTTAGATTTACGAAAAACAATGATGGCAAGTACAGTGATCTCATATACGCCACACCCAGTTTGTCCTGTATCAATATTTGTCTTTAGTATGGTACTTTTCACACAATTAACAAACCAGTATTGCAGTATACGTTGTTCTTATCTAAAATTTCTACATTTATTCAGATTTGCTTAGTGTTTGCCAAACAGGACCCCCATTCAAGATATGGCATTATTACAGTAGGTAGTCAGGCAGACAATTGTAGGGCAGGAGACCACCTCCCCCCCACCAGGAACATCAGGCAACCATCAGGTGATAGTCAGGCGGTTGTTAACTATCTCTTTAAAATAATAATTGGCTGGGCATGGTGGCTCATGCCTGTAATCCCAGCACTTTGGGAGGTTGAGGCCGGTGGATCACCTGAGCTCAGGGATTTGAGACCAGCCTGGCCAACATGGTGAAACCCTGTCTCTACTAAAAATAGAAAATAATTAGCAGGGTGTGCTGGTGGGCACCTGTATTTTCAGCTACTCGGGAGGCTGAGGCAGGAGAATCGCTTGAACCCAGGAGGTGGAGGTTCCAGTGAGCTGAGATCGCGCCACTGCACCCCACCCAGCCCAACAGAGCCAGACTTCATCTCAAAAAAATAAATAAGTAAATAAATAAAAGTAAAACAATATAATAATTGGTTACAACTGGTGCCACATAAAGGCAGTCTCTCAATAGATAGAAACACCTGAAACTGGTGCTCCCCGGCTTCCTGATGTCAGTAGTTGGGTGAGTGGGTTTAAGCATGCACATTAAGAGGCAAAATGGCGGAGGTTAACTGGTATATGACCTAGGAACATTCAACTGGTAAGGTAAGAGTGCCTCAAGTAAGCATGCATGCAACTCCAGTTAACACATTGCACATGCAGCCCCTCCCAAGTGCTGGCAAGCCACTGCACATGCGGTCAGCTCATCCCAAGGGAAGAATTGGGGAGAAGTAATTCAAGACCTCAGAAGCATGACAGTATATAAAACTCCAAGTCAAGGGTCACACCGTGCACTTGATTTCTCAAGTTACCTGCTTGATCCTCTTCCAGGTGTACTTTTCTTTCTTTCATTCCTGCTCTAGACTTTTTAATATTCACTCCTGCTCTAAAACTGGCCCTGGTCTCTCCCTCTGCCTTATGCCCCAGGTCGAATTCTTTCTCCTGAGGAGGCAAGAATTGAGGTTACTGCAGACCCATACAGACTGGCCACTGCCAACAGCATTATGGTTAGTTTCCATGTGTCAGTTCTTTAGAACTTGAATCTGTATGTTGCCTTTAATCGGTTTTGAGAAACTCAGCCATTATGTCTTCAAATATTTCTTCTTCTTTGTCTCTACAACCCCTTTTCCTTGTACGCCGACTACAGTTATGTATGTTGCACTGCTTAATCCCACATGTTCATTACCACAGTGTTCTGCTCTTTCTGTTCTTTATTCTTTCTGGAATTGTGTTTGAATATTTTTGGATGTTGGATATTGACCTGTCCCAAATTTCACTATTGCTGGTTTCTTCCATATCCAGCCTGCCATTAGACCCATTTATTACTTTTTGATTTTGTATATTTCTATTTCTACAATGTCCATTGAGTTCTTTATAGTTTAATGCTCTGTTGAAATTATTCACATTTTTACTTATTCATCTTTTCCTTGCTTTCTTTAACATATTTATAATAATCTGTTTTTTATACTTTAAGTTCTGGGGTACATTTGCAGAATATGCTGGTTTGTCACATAGGTATACACATGCCATGGTGGTTTGCTGCACCCGTCAACCTGTCATCTACATTAGGTATTTCTCCTAATGCTGTCCTTTCTCTAGCCCCCCACCCCCTGACAGGACCCAGTGTGTGATGCTATCCTCCCTGTGTCCATGTGATTTCATTGATCAACTCCCACTTAAGAGTGAGAACATGTGGTGTTTGGCTTTCTGTTCCTGTGTTAGTTTGCTGAGAATGATGGTTTCCAGCTTCATCCATGTCCTGCTAAGGACATAAACTCATCCCTTTTTAATGGCTGTATAGTATTCCATGGTGTATATGTGCCACATTTTCTTTATCTGGTCTATCATTGATGGGCATTTGGGTTGTTCCAAGTCTTTGCTATTGTGAATAGTGCTGCAAGAAACATATGTGTGCATGTGTTTTTGTAATAGAATGATTTATAATCCTTTGAGTATATAGCCAGTGATGGGATTGCTGGGTCAAATGGTATTTCTGGTTCTAGATCCTTGAGGAATAGCCACACTGTCTTCCACAGTGGTTGAACTAATTTACACTCCCACCAACAGTGTAAAAGCGTACCTATTTCTCCACATCCTCTCCAGCATCTGTTTCCTGACTTTTTAATGATTGCCATTCTAACTAGTTTGAGATGGTATCTCATTGTGGTTTTGATTTGCATTTCTCTAATGACCAAATGATGATGAGCTTTTTAAAATATGTTTGTTGGCCACATAAATGTCTTCTTTTGAGAAGTATCTGTTCATATCCTTTGCCCACCTTTTAATGGGGTTGTTTTTTTCTTGTAAATTTGTTTAAGTTCCTTGTTGATTGTGGATGTTAGCTCTTTGTCAGATGGATAGATGGCAAAATTTTTCTTCCATTCTATAGGTTGCCTGTTCACTCTGATGATAGTGATGAGAGAGGGTATCCTTGTCTTGTGCTGGTTTTCACGCAGAATGCTTATAGCTTTTGCCCGTTCAGTATGATACTGGCTGTGGTGTGTCATAAGTAACTCTTATTATTTTGAGATACTTTCCATCCATATAGCTTATTGAGAGTTTTTAGCATGAAGGGGTGTTGAATTTTATCGAAGTGCTTTTTTGCCTCTATTGAGATAATCATGTGGTTTTGTTCATTGGTTCTGTTTAGTGATGGATTATGTTTATTGATTTGTGTATGTTGAACCAGCCTTGCATCCCAGGGATGAAGCCGACTTGATTGTGGTGGATAAGCTTTTTGATGTGCTACTGGATTCGGTTTGCCAGTATTTTATTGAGGATTTTCACATTGGTGTTTATCAGGGATATTAGCCTGAAATTTCCTTTTTTTGTTGTGTGTCTGCCAGGTTTTGGTATCAGGATGATGCTGGCCTCAGAAAATGAGTCAGGGAGGAGTCCTTCTTTTTCTGTTGTTTGGAATAGTTTCAGAAGGAATGATATCAGCTCCTTTTTGTACATCTGGTAGAATTCAGCTGTGAATCCATCAGGCCCTGGGCTTTTTTTTGTTGGTAGGCTATTAATTGCTGCCTCAATTTTGAAACTTGTTATTGGTCCACTCAGGGGTTCAACTTCTTCCTGGTTTAGTCTTGGGAGGGTGTATGTGTCTAGGAATTTATCCATTTCTTCTAGATTTTCTAGTTTATTTACATACAGGTATTTATAGTATTCTCTGTATTTCTGTGGGATCAGTGGTAAAACCCCTTTATCATTTTTTATTATGTCTATTTGATTCTTCTCTCTTTTCCTCTTTGTTAGTCTGGCAGTTTATGTATTTTGTTAATCTTTAAAAAAAAACTAGCTCCTGGATTTGTTGATTTTTTTGAAGGGTTTTTTGTCTATCTTTTTCAGTTCTGCTCTTATCTTAGTTCTTGTCTTCTGCTAGCTTTTCAATTTATTTGCTCTTGCTTCTCTAGTGCTTTTAATTGTGATGTTAGGGTATTGATATTAGATCTTTCCTGCTTTCTCCTGTGGGCAGTTAGTGCTATAAATTTCCCTCTAAACACTGCTTTAGCTGTGTCCCAGAGATTCTGGTACATTGTGTCTTTGTTCTCATTGGCTCAAATAACTTATTTATTTCTGCCATAATTTCCTTATTTACCCAGGTGCCAGTCAAGACCAGAGAGTAAAAGAAACCCTCAACAGGCTGGGCATGGTGGTTCAGACCTGTAATCCTAGCACTTTGAGAAGTTGAGCCAGCTCAGGAGTTTAAGACCAGCCTACGTCACATGGTAAGACCCCCTCGTCTCTACAAAAAAATAAAAAATTAGCTGGACATGGTGGTGCACTTCTGTGGTCTCAGCTATTCGGGAGGCTGAGGTGAGAGGATCCCTTGAACCTGGGAGGCTAAGGCTGCAGTGAGCCATGATCATGCTACTGCACTTCAGCCTAGATAACAGTGAGACCCTGTCTCGAAAAGACATCTTTGAAACCGCCTTTGTGAAATTATGCCTGAGACAGCAAAAGAGATCTAATTTAATTGACTCCATCTTGCTTCTAACCTCCAAGCTGTTCTTGTTCATTCGTGGGTGGAGGCTGAACTAACTTTGGGAGAAATTTAGTTTATCGTTTAAAACAAAGATGATAATAGCCCTTTTCCAAAGCAGATCTCCTTCTTGCCTAGGGAGTAGATTGCCTGTGTAGGAATAACATTAGCCACAAGATTAGAAATTATGGTTTAGGAGTCATGCAGCTGAAGGCTGTAAGATTCTGATCCTCTCTAAACTGCTCCTTGAGATATTTTGCAGACCCTGCACATAATAGATCAGCTGGCACTACCTAGATCAGTAAACTGGCTCATCTGATCTTGTGGCCCCCTACCTAGGAACTGATTTGGTGCAGGAGGACAGCTTTGACTCCCTATGATTTCATCTTTGACCAATCAGCAGTCCCAACTCACTGGCTTCCCCCAACTCACCTGCTATCCTTTCTGCTCCCTGAATGCTCTGGGAAACTGATTTGAGTAATAATAAAACTCTGGTCTCAGGCGCAGCCAGCTCTGTGTGAATTACTCTTCCTCTCTTGCAATTTCCCTCTCTTGATGAATCAGCTCTGTCTAGGCAGTAGGCAAGGTGTATCCCTGAGTGTTTACACCTTCAACAATGGCATTTGTCTTATTGTTTTTTAGAAGTTATGGTTGAAAGTTTTGGGAGAGAATGGGAAGGGTCCAGGGAAGCACTAAACACAATGGAGATTAAAGTACAGGAGATGCTGGGTGGTGGCTCATCCCCGTAATCTCAGCACTTTGGGAGACTGAGGCTTGGTGGTACAGACCTGTAGTCCCAGCTACTTGGGAAGTTGAGGCAGGAGGATTGCTTGAGCCCAGGAGTTGCGGGATGCTGTGAGCTATGATAGTGCCACTGCATGCCAGTCTGGGTGACAGAGTTCTTGGCTCCAAAAATAAAAAATAAAGTACAGGAGAAACTCATAGGTGTTCAATTGGTGATAGTACTATCATGTAAGGAGTATTGGGAAACATGACGAGTGTTTTTGACTTCTACAATGAGAAGTGTTAAGGTAGCAGCATTTGAGATTGAGGGAGCAGCAGTGCTAATATTCTGTGGGCTGAAGACAGTGCTGCACAATTGTCCTTCCTTTAAATGCCAATAACATCCCCCACTGATGATTCATTAATCCTTATATCACTAAAGATTACAGAAACATGACACATGGTAGTATTATCTGGTCTCAAGGATCCAAATGGAATGCTGATGTCACATCCAGATAGTTACAGTGTCTGTGGCTTGTGGTAGCCATGAGAGAAGTGATATTTGCTTTGGATAGGAACATGGTAGTTTAGACTAGATATAGCTGGAGGGAGAGAGTGCTCCCTCTCAGTGGACTGTTTTTATACAACAAATTAACACTCTCAAGTTTATTTGTTTCCATCATTTTTTATATTCATTATAAACAGGGTGATAAGGTTTGGCTGTGTCCCTGCCCAAATCTCATCTTGAATTATAGTTCCCATTATCCCCATGTGTCATGGGAGGGACCTGGTGGGAGGTAATTGAATCATGAGGGCAAGTTTTTCCCATACTGTTCTTGAGGTAGTGAATAAGTCTCACAAGATCCGATGGTTTTATAAATGGGAGTTCCCCTGCATAAGCTCTCTTTTGCCTGCCACTATGTACGATGTGACTTTGCTCCTCATTTGTCTTCTGCCATGATTGTGAGGCCTCCCTAGCCATGTGGAACTGTAAATTAATTAAACCTCTTTCCTTTATAAATTACCTAGTCTTGAGTATGTCTTAATTAGCAGGATGAGAACAGACTAATACACAGGGTTAAACTAAGAAGAATTGGCTTGAATTATAAACTGGCTGTCCATCACACTGAGCATCCTCAGAGGAAAAGATGTGTAGACCATGCTATGCAAACCCCTAAGTTTTTCTTAGAAAAATTTCTAATGGAACTATTTCATACTGGAATTACAGATTAATCAGTGGCTTTGTGTGTGTGTGTGTGTGTGTGTGTGTGTGAGAAAAGGAATGTCAGAGACTACCTTGAACCCACTGTAATACTTCTGAATACTTCAATGTAGAAATACAAAGTGTGCTTCCATTGTGGTCACTCATACCATGCAAGTAAATGAATAGCTGAATACCTGGAAATTTGATTTTAAATGTAATTATGACCTTTCAGAATAACAGGTGGTTTAAAAATGAGCCAAAGTGTAAGTAAAATGGGCAATAGATAATATACTTCAGTTCTCAAAGAACATTTATAAGGAAAAGTTGTGTTTCCGTTGCAGCTTTCAGGCTTAGAGAAAAGACTTCATCATCTTATAGGTTATGCGGCTTTCTGGGCTCCTGATATCTTCATAGAGTTTGACTGGAATTTCTTTCTCTTGAAAATGAATGGGCATTTTCTTGCTCTCCACACTCATAAGCTTCACTCCCAGGGGGCCCAAGTTTACATAATCCTATGGTGAACAGACACAAAAAAGAATAGGAGAGGTGATTCAGCAAATTATCACCTTTGATAGATTAGGCTTTCTTTATTACAGTTGGCCTTTATCTGACAGACTTCATTGCCCCCTAATTGCTGATGCTGTATAACACATGAAATATGCAAACCACTATAAATGGGAAAAAAACAAAACACTCAGTAAACTTATGTACCTTGTGGGGGCATACATAGTAGGCAAGATCTCCCAAAAAGCAGGCAGCAAGGCTGGCAAGCTTGTCTCATAGTGGGTTAATGGGGGAGGGATGCTGTCTATAGTTAGTGCCAAACTAACTATAGTCTGTGAAAGGAAAATAAAAACATGGGACCGCAATTCACATTGCCAAAAGGAAAAAATTAAGCTGCAAGCTGAGTCATGTAAGCGACTGCCCTTCTTTTCGTTCCTAAGCAGATAGCTACAGATAAAAGGTTAAATATCTCCACAGGTAGCTACTATGTGCACCTGAGCTTTTGTAAAGTGTGAGGTGAATACATAATTGACTGTTCCCTACCTTCTCCTTTTCTCTTGCAACATGTGGATGACCATACCCTCCTGCTTTCCCCTCCAGCCCTCTTTTCTCCTTTAAATACTGAAGGCCTCCAAGTCATCTTTGGAGAAAGGCACAGACCACACACTGTTTCTGTGATTTCCTGTTTTTTTCTCCCAGGTATTGTCCTTTACATTGGCAAAATCAACTCTAAATTGATTGAGACCTGTCTCAGATACCTTTTGGTTTACAAGTCTAAGCTGTCAAAAAACAGAATTAGAAGTCTAACTGATAAGAAATCCCATAGCCAACCCAAAACTGGGTGGAAAGAGCTCACACCCTACCCAATGTCCCTTCCTCTGGGAAGTCTCCCCTGCCATAACTCTTGCTATTTAATTTGTTCGACATGTCTCTTTAGCAAACCTTTTCCAAGTGTTCACTGTATGCCAGCCCTGTGTCAAGTACTAGGGTGCAGTGATAAGCTCACAGACTGATCAGGGACCTAGGTACATGTGGTCTGTTTACTCTTAAACGGTAGTTGTTGATTTTCTTACCTGTCTTCTACAAGTCTGTAAGTGATATGGGGGTAAGGGCTGCTGTATAGGAATCTTGGAGATTTCATTTCTTGCTGTTCTCTCACTTAAAGGCGCAAGCATTTCACAAGGACCTGGCATGTTGTGGAACTCACAATGAATATTTATTTGAATTTAGAAGAATCAAAGAATGAAAAAGGAAGGTGATGTCTTATTTCTCAAAATATATATAATTCTATTTAGCTTTCAAAATATGTAGCTGTGATAAATGCAAGATAGGAGAAAAGCAAGTTGATGGAGATCTATCACATATTTCAGAACCACTGGGAGGAGGATTCTCAAGTAATAAAGCATGGCCATGGCAGTTTGACTACATTGAAAACTTGCATGGAAAGTAAGAAGGTCTTTCATTAAACCAAATGGTATGCAGTTTGGGGATTTTGTAGACAACTGTCCGCTAGCCTGAGATTATCATGACATTCCAGGAGTCATGATTCTAAGATACTCATGGAGGTGTTTCAGTGTTAGAGGAACTAGAACTTTAGTCTTTAAATCATCACTTGATGGCAGCAGGATTGAATTGTAGTTAGTTAAAATGGTTTGTGTTGGTTTATTCAGTTTCTTCTGCTTTCTTACATCATTTTTTTCCACCACCAGACTTTAAATTCTAGGAAAACTTTTAAAGTACCAAGAAGGAAAATAACAAGGGATGGCTGTGGGAGTAACTGGAATGGACTAGAAAGAAGTTTTCAAATTAAAAGGCTTAAAACTCTAGGTTTTAACGAATGGTATATGTGGCAATTTGTACTTTCCAAAGATAGCCTAATTCCTATCATATTCCAAGTGCTTCTCTTACAATGTGATGCTGACCTTCCTCCATCAAGATGTAGGAGCTATGTTCCTTCCCCTTGGATGGAACTTTGTAACTGGATCAACCAGTAGAATATGATGGAAGTGACAGTGTATGATTTCCAAGGCTAAGACATACAAACTGCTGCTTTCTTTTTTTTTTTGAGATGGAGCCTTATTCTGTCCCCCAGGCTGGAGTGCAGTGGTGCAGTCTCTGCTCACTGCAACCTCAGCCTCCCGGGTCCAAGTGATTCTCCTGCCTCAGCCAGCCAACTATCTGGGATTACAGGCACGCACTACCATGCCCAGCTAATTTTTGTGTTTTTAGTAGAGATGGGGTTTCACCATGTTGGCCAGGCTGATGGTCTTGAACTCCCGACCTCAGGTGACTCACCCTCCTCGGCTTCCCAAAATGCTGGGATTATAGATATGAGCCACCACGGCCAAATTGCTGCTTTCATCTTGGTCTCTAGGATTGCTTGATTTGGGAAAAGACACACTATAACAAAGGAAGTTCAGAACACTCTGTGGGGAGGCACATGTAAAGAAGAAGTGAGGCTCTCAGTTTAGCCAGCATCAACATGCTATGAATAAACCACCTTGGAAGTGAAGACTCCTGCCCCAATCAAGCCTTCAGACGAGTGCAGACCTAGCCAACATATGGTTGCAACTGAGAGTCCACCAAATGAGAGCTGTCGAGTAGAGCCCTTCCTGAATTTCTAACCAACAGAGCCCCAGGAGAGAATACATAATTGTTATAAGCCACTAGGTTTTAGGGATTGTTATGTAGTATTCGATAACTTACTTTGTATACCAGTAATGGAGGCCTATAAAGGAATATAGATAGCAAATTGGGCAAGAGTAGGAGTGAAAATAGTATCCAAATGAGAGATGTGAATGGTGGGCCAATTTTACTAATAATTGCAAATGGAATTTACACTATGCATACTTTAGGTGAATTTTCTCAATTAATAAAACAGCATTTTCTTGGTAGTCAAAGTTATGTTCTTATGAATCTTACCTTGAAATCCTTCTCATCCTCATATAGTAAGTACTTCACATCAGTGTCCCCAGACTCTGTGCACGAGCTTTCTTCTTCATCTGTCTTTACATACTGGAGATCTGTGATGCTCTTTTCATGACTGAGACATAAAGTCGTGATCTCATCTGATGAGTGCATGATGTCTCCACTTTCTGCTTCGATGGGTTGCAGTTCCGACTTCTCTTCTTGGATGAATACAAAGGAATTAATTATGTATACATTTTTGAACATACAAAAATGCAATACATACTTTGTCACATTTTTAATTGGATGGAACTTGGAGAACTGCAAATGTAGAATTTATGTATTAAAGTAAGAGAGAGTCCCATTTGTAGAAATTCTAAGTTGTATTACTTTCTGTTAGCTAATAAGTTACAGTAATTATTTGGGTGTCTATGTATATGTTGTCATTTTGGTTAGCTAAATAGGGCCCTAAACCTTGCCAGTGTAGGCAACAGACCATCCGTCATCCCTTTTCGCCAGCATTTATTAAATTTACTGTGAAACATGGTGACCTTCATTTGAAAGTGGGACTACAGAGAGGAGATAGATTAGGACAAGCCCTGCAAGAGGAGAAATTTAGAGGAGCTGGCAGGTATCTACTCCTTGAATAGCTTTTGTATGTGGGGCACCTGCTCACAATAGATAAGTGTTTTTTAAACTGAAAACAAGAGTTTGAAAAAATATCACTATTGTAATAAAATAATACCTATATGTGTTTCTGGCAATTCCAAAGGCATTTCTTCAGGTGGCACTTCTAGTCCAGCAGCTTGGGTAAGATATAGTCGCCTAAAAGAACAAATAAGAAAACTGATCTGTCAGTCAATAAATATTACATTGCATGCTAACTAGGGTGTATCTTTCTACTAGGTGCTAGAAAAATGAGACATAATTTCTACCCTGAGGAGCAAAAAGGCCAGTGGGGTGGCAGACAGCTTAACAGTATTTTAAAGTCACTGAATGCTAATTACCATGATGGGTAATTAGCATAGTGTGAGAATGCTGGGACACAGAAAGCAGCAGCACCTGAGTCAGCCTTAGGAGGAAGGAAGGTTTTCCTGGATGAAACCTGAGCCTAGTCTTTGATATGGTTTAGCTGGGCCCCACCCAAATCCCATCTTAAACTCTAGTTCCCATAATCGCCACATGTTGTGGGAGGGACCAGGTGGGAGGTAATTGAATCACGGGGGTGGGTGGTTACCTCCATGCTGTTCTCGTGTTAGTGTGTGAGTTCTCATGAGATCTCACGGTTTTATAAGGGGCTTTTCCTCAACCTTCGCTCTGTACTTCTTCCTGCTGCCATGTGAAGAAGGTTGTGTTTGCTTCCCCTTCTGCCATGATTCTGTTTCCTGAGGCCTCCCCAGCCTAGTGGAACTGTGAGTCAAACCTCTTTCCTTTCTAAATTATCCAGTCTCGGGCTGTTCTTTATAGCAGCGTGAGAATGGACTATACAGTCTTGAACCTGAAGGTGCTTGCCAGGGAAGAGCTCAGGGTGAGAGAAGGGTATTCCAAATAAGGGAATAATACAAAGTTCAAAAGATGAGTGTGAGCATGGTGCCAGTCAGGTCATTGTTGTAGTATTTCAGGTGCAGAATGATAGTGGCCTGAAAGACATGGTTTTGAGATGAAGAGAGAAAGAGAAAGTGAGCAGTAGGAATTCAAGATCCATCTAGGTCCTGGCTTTCACTTAGTGGTATGCTTCAGCTGCAAGCCCAGTGAATTGATGTCCACATGCTGTTGTAGCTCTCTCTACATGGTTTAATTCTGCGCTCTCATTTTTAGAATGTCCACTGAATTTTCAATTAGAAAATATAATGCCTTGAAAACTCTGTATGGCATTTCCATGAGGTTTACCTGAAGACAGCATGAAGTAATTGAACTCTTGCAAATGTGCAAACAACCCTTTGTGCTTGGAAGCTAAGCAACCAAAGTGAATCCCCTAAATTAGGGGCTGTCAGTTATTTAAAGAACATGCATAAAGTGTTATCCAGATGGTAATGGCTCCAGCAAATACTGTAACTACATACAATATTTACACCTATGAAACCTAAAAACTTTAGTTACAGTAAGTTTAGTAAAGGTATCTTAGTAAAGGTAAGTTTCGCATGTAGCTGTGGTCTGCAGAGAGACATGTCTGAGGCTATAGAATTCTTTTCTCTCCTAGTTTTACCATTGTGAACAATTAAGGTCTTTCTAAAGGCCATAACCTTCAGGAATCTAGCTTTTTCTATTAATCACTAGTTTACTGTCATTTCTGTACTACTACAGGGTAGCAACACTTGATACTTAATGATATGGAAAATAGTTTAAAAGGTGTTATTGTGGTAAGCTAGTGTTAGATTTGTAGGTATTGACGCACTTAGCCTCAGCCATGTAGTGCTGGAGTCCCAGGCGACTAGTCACCTCTGGCTGACAGTTCCCTCATCCGTTTGCCCCAGTGTGTCAAACAAATCCTATGACATTCCATGTGAGTTGCGATGGAAAAAAGTTTGAGTAGCTCTACACAGGAAATGTGGTAACTCCATTAACCACAATATGCCATTCCTCATCCAAATTGGAAATAGAACTTCTTCTATGTCCATTGGGGACAGTTCATGTCTATTTCTTATCATCCTACTAGTATTATACAAAACTTAATTCTCAACAAAGAGATGGAGGGGGCAGTTACCATAAAAATATAATATGTATAATATTTCTTTGGCTTAGAAATGGGTACAGTAAAAGCTCCTGAATACTCTCAGGTTATCTTTCTGCATAAGAAGTCTAGTAGATAATTGAGGGGTTTCAGATTTTCCTGTTTCTTTATGCAGTTCTTTCTAAAATGTCCAAAACAGTTGCCTCAAGGAATTTACAATCTAGTAAAGAAGCAAACATTAAATAAGTGATCAAAAGTGTGATAAAGGTTGGTTACACAGGAAAAGTTCAAGGTGCTGTGGAAGCATATAGCTAGGACACATTTATCAGTTCCTATAAATGTTACCCATTGCTGTTTCTTCTCCCTTGGAAAGAGTTTGATTTCATTTCTTCCAACTCTGAAGCTAGACTAAGCACTCTATTGCTCTCAGTAAGGAAAACCAACCCCTAAAGCACTGATGAACAATGTGGATTTTACTGAAGATTTTTGAGGGGAAGTGTGAGGATGAGGTTAAATTACATACTGCTCAGTAAACAACTAAATGAAAATCCCCATTAAAAGTTTCTTAATCTCCCATTCCGTTCTTGCCAACTCTCCTCTGGCCAGTGAAATAATTCCCTTTTTTAGAATTATTAGCACTTTACAACCATGTCAGAACAAATAAACCAGACCGAGCTGATTCAAGTAGAGACACGGGGCTGGCAGTTTAGAGGGTAGCTCTTTCCTAAAGTTTAGCCAATTCAGAAAAGAGGGCAGTGGACAGCAGGTATAGCATAGTTAGAAGCCACACACCAGCAATGCCTGGCAGGATTAGACATGATCCCAAAGCGTTGCAGCAGCAGCAGCAGCAGCAGATGACGAGGATTAGAGGTGGGACAGGAATGTAGCAGTGGAGACCTGATCACAGAGAAGAGGGCTGGCAAAAGCAAGCATTGCCTATTGGGCAACAGTGAGCACCTACCCCCTACAGGCCCTCTAGGGCATCAGCTCAAAAGACTAGAAGTACAAGAGTTCAGTAATCAATCCTCATTCAGCCTTACCTCATCCATATTGGTATCGACTCTCTCTGAAGCACACAAATAATTATGCAAAGGGGGCAGATGGCCTCTTTCTCTATCCTGCCCCACCCAGTGTATCTTTTAATTTGTCTAATCTTGTATCTGACACCCATCATTTAGCCTGGCAAACAAAGAACCCATAACTTACCTGTATCCACCTTTCTTGGAAAACAGTAGAAAGTTTGTAAACAACAAATACATGATCATGTCTCAAATAGTATTTTTCCATGTCTCACAAACAATAGGATCTACTTGTGTGGAAAATGGTTCCTGGCTCTTCCACCAGGTTCAACTTAACATCTGCTTTAATGCCTAGACTAGACATTTCTCTCCTATACTTGCACACATGCACCTGACATTTGTGTGACTTCCCCTCTCTTCCTAAACATACTACTATTTACAGTTTTTTGTGTTGACTACTTGTCTAAATTATGAGTGCCATTTGGAATTTTAATTTTATATTCAAGGGCCTTAGGCTTCTGTCAAGATTAATATAATTAAGACTTTTTTTTGTCAAATAAGGAAAACTGCTAACCGAAAATATAAAACCGTAAACACCACTTGGTTTCTTGTGTGCAAGAACAAATATGACTTGGAATGCCAAGCTCTTTTCTTGGCCTGCTTAGTAGTTCTGACTCTTTCAATCAAAAGACATGAATTCTAGAATCCACAGGAGCCCAGATCACCTCCATGAAACTTCCAGAAAGTGGATCAGCTCCTCCTCTGTGCTAATGCTGTACCTCCTCCATATTCTGCTGTACTGTTATGTATTTATTTTCATGACTGTTCCCCACGCTGGCCTGGAGTTTCCTGAAGGTTGGCAGTTATAATGCTCGTGTTATGTGCTGGCTATTGTGACTACAGTGCATTGCAAAACAAAAAAAAACCAAACAAACAAAAAAAACAAGCAAAGTTTACAGTGTACCAGTGATCAATAGTAATAATCCTATCCCTTCGTCATGACTGTTTTGTGTGTCCCTTTCTTTTTGGACTACTGCAGTCTGGCTGGAGCATTGAAGAATTAAATCATCTTTTTTTTTTATTTTAAAAACTACTTTTTACAGATACAAACGTTTACAAAATACTTTATATATATTACATATATATATAAATAATTTTCACCTGGGTATTTTGAGATCCACAAGTCTGCAGTTGAATAATTGATCAATAAGCACCAAATTTTCTTCTTCCAGTTTATGAATAGTGTTTTCTAATTCTTCAACTTCCTTTCTGTGAATTGCAACCTGTTCTCAGAGGAGAGAATGAAGGTTGGTACTTACTGATTTGGTTCTATTAAGTTTTCTTTTCTTTTCTTTTCTTTTGAGACAGAGTTTCACTTTTGTCACCCTGGCTGGAGTGCAGTGGTGCAGTATCAGCTCACTGCAACCTCCACCTCCCGGGTTCAAGTGATTCTCCTTCTTCAGCCTCCTGAGTAGCTGGGATTACAGGCATGTGCCACCACATCTAGCTAATTTTGTATTTTTAGTAGAGACAGGGTTTCTCCACGTCGGTCATGGTTGGTCTTGAACTTCTGACCTCAGGTGATCTGCCCACCTTGGCCTCCCAAAGTACTAGGATTACAGGTGCGAGCCACCATGCCCGGCCAAGTTCTATTAAGTTTACTATAATAAACTCAACTTCTAAAAGTGCATTTGCCTGAGGGGAAGACCTATTATGTATCATTTATTACTGGGCTTGCTTTGTCCTTCCTCTCTAAAAAGGAATAGGTGGAAATCTTTTTTAGATCATCAGCAGAACTCATCTGAATAGTTAGGTAGTTATTACAGAATAGCAGGAATTGTCCTTTTCTACCCTTCAAAAACACTGCTGGACTTATATATGAGCCAGAGGCAGAGATAACTGAGAAAACATGGGTGATGAATTTAGCAATAGGGCATATTAGTAGCTAAGTTAGGACGTATCTAAGGGTAATTATAAACAATACAATGAACACCAATAACACTGGGAAAATGCTATTTATTGATACTTTTAAAAGAGAAGCACAGACCTAGTAGTCCTTCTGTCAGCCTCTAGAATACAATGATGTTCTCTCCAAGTGCTAGGTAGTTTGGAGAACTGTTAGGTAGATGAAATATTGTCTGTCCATTCGTTCATTCATTCAGTTGTATTGTATGCCTATCATGTGGCAGAAATGATATTACACTTTGGGAACAAAGGATCAACAATATGTAGTAACCTTCAAGGATCTTGTAGCCTAGTGGGAAAAATGGTGATGAAAACAGAAAACAGCATGATAATAACCATAATGGAAGCCATCCAGGTGCCATGGGAGGAGAGAGAGGTTCACCCTACTTCTGTCAGTTGTCGGGGATAAGGGAGCATTAATAGAAGAGATGACACCTAATCTGGATCCTGAAAGCTAAGCAGGGACTCCCTAGGCAGACATAGAAGGCTGTGCCCCAGGCAGAAGAAAGTACATGTGCAAAGGTACGATCATTTTGATGTGGACAGATACAAAATAAGAAAAGGGAGAAGCAAGAGAGGAACTGGATAATTAAGAAAGAGCCAAATAATGCTGAAGAGTCTGGTTTTTAACCTGGAGGTGATGGAAGGTCATTGATAAACATGGCTAGTTTAGTTAACGTTTACTGAAAAGATGGACTAACTTTGGAACATCAATTGGGCCTGTAAAAAAGAAGAAGAAAAATAATGTGGTTAATTCAAATAGGAACAAATGTCCTGGTTCTGTTGATAGAGTTCTCATCTGTGGTGTATTTTGTTGGGAGGCTGAGGCAGGAGAATCACTTGAACCCGGGAAGTGGAGATCACAGTGAGCTGACATCACGCCACTGCACTCCAGCCTGGGCAACAGAGTGAGACACTGTCTCAAAAAAAAGGTGTATTTTGATAACTTTTGTCCGAAAAGGGCTTGATAGTGGGAAGAGTATATAGAAGACCATTACTAGATAGAAGCTCCAAACCTACCTCTCCACCACCCAAAGCAGCATGAACTACACAGGTGCTGATCTGGAGGTGCTAATGGGGAGAGATCAGAACAATAGGAGAATTAGAAGCTAGAGCATAACATAGAAAGAGGTAGGCTGGTGAGAATAATGGTAATATAAACTGGAGGAAGTAATAAAAGTCTCGAGGGAATATGATGAAACAAAAAAGGCACAGGGGTTTAGATTCAGTATCTGTTGTCAGGAGCTGCCAAGAGTGTAACTGAGATGGGTACTTAGAAGGAGATGACTAACATTTTCTGCTTTGTCACTGAGGTTTAATTGTATTTTGGAATCTTAAAGCATTCAGTATGTTACCACATGCATATCTCTATTATATCACCATTTATTAAATGCATGAATTCTTAGCAAATAACACAGAAACCAAAAATTAAAAAAATTAGCTTGGTGTGGTAGTGTGCACCTGTAGTCCCTGCTACTTGGAAGACTAAGGCAGGAGGACCACTCGAGTCCCGAAGTTCAGTGTTACAGTGAGCTATGATTGCACCACTATACTTCAGCCTGGGTGACAGAGTAAGACCCTTTCTCAAAACAAAAACAAAAACAAAAAAACCCCAAAACATGAGACAGGACTTGCTCTGTCACCCAGGCTGGAGTGCAGTGGTACCATCCCGGCTTACTTCAGCTTCAACCTCCTAGGGCTTGGGTGATCCTCCTGCTTCAGCCTCCTAAGTAGTGGGAACTATAGGTGTGCCACCACACCTGGGTAAATTTTTTTTTTTTTTTGGTATTTTTTTTGTAGAGATGGGATTTTGTCATGTTGCCCAGGTTGGTCTCAAACTCCTGGGCTTGAAGCAAGCTGCTTGCCTTGGCCTCCCAAAGTACTGGGATTACAGGTGTGAGCCACCCGGCCATGAATTCTTTATTTATTTATTTATTTATTTATTTATGCATGCTCTGTCACTCAGGCTGGAGTGCAGTGGCATGATCTCAGCTCACCACAGCCTCCACCTCCTGGGTTCAGTCAGTTCTCCTGCCTCAGCCCCACGGCACCTTCCATGGGCACCTGCCATGATACTCAGCTAATTAAAAAAAAAAATTTTAGTAGAGAATGGGTTTTATCATGTTGGCCAGGCTGGTCTTGAGCTCCTGAACTCAAGTGATCCGCCCACCTTGGCCTCCCAAAGTGCTGGGTTTATAGGCGTGAGCCACTGTGTCCAGCCATAAATTCTTTTTGTTGTTGTTGTTGACATGGATAAAGCTGAACATAAATTCTTATTATGGGCAAGGTTCAGAGCTAGATGTAAAAGGATGCAAGGGTGAGTAAGGCATGGCTCCTTCCTTCAAGAGAGCTTATAATCCAGTGATTAAAACTGCAGATAATTATAAAATAAAGCAATACCATTGCCATGGAAAAGGCTCATATATTGCTGGTGGCTTGAAGTTAGAAAGAAAGGCATATATTTAACTCATAAATAAGAACTGCATGTAGCTGAAGTACATTCTCTCAAAAGACAGTGAGCTTTGTTTCATAGATGGCATTTAAGCACAGGTTAGGTGGCTACTTTGTATGTAAAGGGAATTTCAAGTAGAAGGGTAGATTGGGCTAGATAAGCTTAAGGTACTGCTGTTCGTATAAACCAGAAATAGGCTACTAAGAAATAGAGTTCAATGACTCTCTGTTACTTGCTAAAGAGAGCTCAAACTTCTCTGCATGGCACACAATGTGGGCCAGACCTCCTTCTCCATTAATTATGATAGATGTACCATACAATGTAAGATGTCAATAATAGAGGAAACTGGGTGTGGCATATAGGAGAACTCTCTTTGTATCCTTGCAATAAATCTGTAAACTTAAAACTCATTTTAAAGAAGCAGTCAAGGGCAAAACCCCTTTCATGCTCCCTGACATCTCTGAACTGACTGGAAAGTCAGTCATTGAATGATTTTATGCAGAAGATTGACACGACCGTGCTTTATTTATTTTTAAATTTGATTTATTTTTTTGAGACAGTCTCACTGTGTTACCCAAGCTGAAATGCAATGGCACAATCTTGGCTCACTGCAACCTCTGCCTCCTAGGCTCAAGTGATCCTCCTGCCTCAGCCTCCCAAGTAGCTGGGACTACAGGTAGGTTTATGTTTTAGAAAGATGGCTCTGAGGCAGTGTGAAGGAGAAAGGGGAAGATTCCCATCTAGGCAGGGAGGAAAACCAGGTAAGACACAAGTGAAAGATCTGGGTGAGAGATAACGAGGCCTGAGCTAGGACTATGGCAGAGAAGGAGAGGTGGTCAAAGTAGAAGTGATGGGACTTGGAGGCCTTATGAATGTGAGAAGTGAAAAGAACATTTCTAAAATAGTTGGCACTTCAGCCAGGGGTGGTAGCTCACCGCCTGTAATCCCAGCACTTTTGGAGGCTGAGGCTGGTGGATCACTTGAGGTCAGGAGTTCGAGACCAGCCTGGCCAACATGGTGAAAACCCGTCTGTACTAAAAATACCAAAAAAAGTTAGACTTGGCATGGTGGCACGCGCCTGTAATCCCTGGAACTACATTTGTCTTTCCCTGCCAAATGTTTTCACAAGAAGTGCTTGAACTTGGGAGATGGACGTTGCTGCGGGCCGAGATCATGCCACTGCATTCCAGCCTGGGCGACAGAGTGAGACTCTGTCTCAGAAGTAAATAAATAAATTTAAAAAATAAAAATTAAATAGTTGGTACTTGAACAACACATGCATTTTTTTTTTTTCTTTTTTTTTTGAGATGAGGGGGTATCACTCTGCCACCCAGGCTGGAGTGCAGTGGTGTGATCTCAGCTCACTGCAACCTCTGCCTCCTGGGTTCAAGTGATTCTCCTGCCTCAGCCTCCTAAGTAGCTGGGATTACAGGTGCCCACCACCACGCCCAGCTAATTTTTGTATTTTTAGTAGAGATGGGGTTTCACCATGTTGGTCAGGCTGGTCTCAAACTCCTGACCTCAAGCGATCCATCTGCCTCAGCCTACCAAAGTGCTGGGATTATAGGTGGGAGCCACCATATCCGGCCAACATGCAGATTTTTTTCAACCAAACACAGATAAAAAATGCAGTATTCCTGGGGTGCAAAACTCATATATACAGAGATATATATCATAAACATGCTATAACTCTTGCTACATTCCATAACCCCTACTGTAAACATGGGTTATGCAGGGCTGACTGCCAGATTTGAGTGTGCTTGGATTTTGGTATAAGTGGGAGTCCTGAGACAAATCTCTTGAGTATAAACAGGGGTGACTTAACTCCCAAGTTTCTGGCTTAGGTGACTGGATAGTGGTGGCATTCTTAAGTGGGACAGACGAAGTAGGAGAGGAGGCAGTTTTGGGAAAAAGGGAAGATGCAGTCAATTTAGGAGTTTGAGAAGTCTGTGGTGCATTTAGATGGAGTTGCACAGCTGGTTGCTGAATATGTGAGTTCAGAGCCTGGGATTGAGAACACTTTCAACTTGGACAGGATGCTTTCTAGGCCTGCAACACAATTATCATCCTCAGACACTTCTTCCCTGGTATTCTGGGAAGTAAACTGTTTACTGTTTTTCTCTTCATCAGTTTACTTTCTTGTTTTGCTGAAGTATGTGGTTAAGTAAATTCCTGAGAAAGCATGAGAAGCATTCTGAGCCTTTGCATTTCTGAAAATAGCTTTATTTGTCCTTAATCTAGTTTAGCTGAGTATAGAACTCCAAGTTAAAAATAAATTTTTTGTCTGAACTTTTCATCTGACATTGAAAAATCGAATGTCAGTTTGGGTCTTATTCCTTTGCAGTTAACTTCACTCCCAACCCTACCTGCTTCTGCCAGAAACTTTTAGGATTTTCCTTTTGTTCTTGGTGTTCTGAAAATTCATGTCCTTTTCAGAGCTCTGAAATTTTCTTCTGTTATTTTATTGATTATTTCATTGATGATTTCCTTCCCTCTGTTTTCTCTTTTTTTCTCTCTTTTTTTCTTTTTTTGAGACACTGTCACCCAGGCAGGAGTGCAGTGGTGCGATCATAGCTTACTGAAGCCTTGACCTCCTGGGCTCGAGTGATTCTCCCACTTCAGCCTCCTGAGTAGCTGGGACCACAGCTATTTATTTTTTGTAGAGCTGAAGTCTTGCTATGTTGCTGAGTCTAGTCTTGAATGCCTGGGCTCACGCAATCCTCCCACCTCAGCTTCCCAAAGTGTTGGAATTAAAGGAGTGAGCCACTGCACTGGCTCCTATTCTTTTTTTTTTTTTGAGACGGAGTTTCGCTGTTGTTACCCAGGCTGGAGTGCAATGGCGCGATCTCGGCTCACTGCAACCTCTGCCTCCTGGGTTCAAGCAGTTCTCCTGCCTCAGCCTCCCGAGTAGCTGGGACTACAGGCGTGTGCCACCATGCCCAGCTAATTTTTGTACTTTTAGTAGAGGTGGGGTTTCACCATGTTGACCACGATGGTCTCGATCTCTTGACGTCGTGATCCACCCGCCTCGGCCTCCCAAAGTGCTGGGATTACAGGTGTGAGCCACCGCGCCCGGCCCCTATTCTTTCTTTCTGAAATTACTATGTATTAGTTGGATATTGTACATCTTACATTTGTACTCTGTGTTTCTTATTTCTCTTCTTCTTTTTTTGTTTGTACTGTGGTCTTCCCTGTTTTGAGAGTTGATCTCTGTTCTGTATTCCATTTTATTTTTGAGACGGAGTCTCAATCTGTTGCCCAGGCTGGAGTGCAGTGGCTCGATCACAGCTGACTGCAGCTTCAAACGCTGAGCTCAAGCAGTCCTCCCACCTCAGCCTCCTGGGTATTTGGGACTACAGGCACTCACCACCATGCCTGGTTAATGTTTCTGTTTTTTTATAGATGGGGTTTCACTATGTTGTCCAAGCTGGTCTCAAACTCCTGGGCAATCCTCCTTCATTGGCTTCCCAAAGTGCTGGAATTACAGGCATGGGCCACAATGCCTGGTCTGTTTCCTATTTTATATTTGATTTTTGTTCTTAAAGCATCTTGTTTTATAAATAAAATGCCTTCTCTGATTGAAATAAATAAATACATATATATATATATATAGAGAGAGAGAGAGAGAGAGAGAGAGAGAGACAGAAAGAAAGAGAGAGAGATGGAATTTCACCATGTTGCCTAGGTTGGTCTCGAACTCTTGCACTCAAGTGATCTGCCTGCATTGGTCTCCCAAAGTGCTGGAATTATAGGTGTGAGTCACTGCACCTGGCCAGATTTTTTTTTTTTTTTTTTTGAGATAGGGTTTCACTCTGTCACCCAGGCTGGAGTGCGTTGACAGGATCTTGGCCCACTGCAACCTGCACCTCCCAGGCCCAAGCAAGTCTTGTACTTCAGCCTCCCAACTAGCTGGGACTACTGGTGTGTGCCACCTTACCTGGGCTAACTTTTCTACTTTTAGTAGAGACGGAGTTTCGCCATGTTGGCCAGGCTGGTCTTGAACTCCTGGCCTCAAGTGATCTGCCCGCGTCAGCTTCCCAAAGTGCTGGGATTACAGGTGTGAGCCACTACACCTGGCCAGATATTTTTGATTATACTAATAAAAGACCTTCACAGTTCCCTAAATTTTTTTTCTATTTCTTCCACAGTTTTTGTTGTTATTGTTTACTCTTTATTTTGTTGTTGTTAGTTCACTTGGTCTTTCTCTTCTGTTGTGCTAAATGTACTCAAATGCTTGGTGGTCCTTGGATGTCTATTTATATTTAAGAAAAGTCTGGGGAATGGCATGGATTTTTCCCCACTGTGTAAATATGTCTGTTTTCATATCAAATTTTTCCTCTGAATGGGAATGTGGACTGGAGACTGTATGTGGTATGGCAGGAGGTGTGAAATGGCAAATCCCAAAGGATGGGAAGGCAGGAGTGGGATATTAGGTTGTGGCTTCCTAAATGCCAACATAGGAAGGATTTTCTTTGGGGCACAGAAACATCTAATGTCTACACTAGAAACCTTAGCCTTTATCCGATAATTTGTTTAGTGTTCTCAGAGGACAGTTATCAGGCTGTAAGTTCAGGGCTAAGCACTTTGGTGGTATGTGAGGGAAATGGTAGAGGGTGATGGCGCATGCTTACTGATACAGATGTTCCCTGTTCAGACCATCATGTAACCCTCTTGTTTTCTGCTCCAGTTCCCATTTCTACCATCAATAGCACATACAGACTCTGAGCAGAGAATCTCCCGGGTTTCCGAAAACAGATTGAGTTTTGCACATCCTCTGTAGTTCTCTTGTGACACCTGGCCCAAGTAATAGCTTCCTGTTTCATCCAACAACATACTCTCACATCTGTTTTTTGTCTTTCAGAAGATTCTGACATCTCACCTGCCAGTTAACTCTTCTTGTTCCCTTTGTGGATTATTTCCTTTTTATTTTTTTATAATTTTTATAATTGTATTTTGGTGGGCCCTCAGGAGAGGCAGGATGCAGCCTACCATCGTGAACTACAGTAAACAATTCACAAAGGTTTTAACCTAGCTACTTCTTTCACCTATGATCTAAGCTATTTATTAGATTAATCCCTTCAATGAGTACATCTATATTCACTGACATTCATTCATTCAATAACTAATGAGCACAGATTATTTATCAGGTGCCATGGATATATAGTTGAAAAGATATACCCTGTTCTTTGTATTAATGAGACAGATAATAAATAGACAATTTCAACACATTTTAGCAAGAGTTACAATAAAGCAAGAAAACGCTGGGGAAGGAGCACCCAGTATTTCCTGGAGGGATTACAAAATGATTCACAAGGAAATTGATAATGAAAGTCCATGCCTGATGATGAGTTGGAGTTTTCTAGACAGATGAGGGTAAGGAGATATGGAAGTAAGGGCAGAGACAGGCATGTACAATCTAGGGAAAACAGTATAGTACCTCATAATAAAGAATTATCTGGTTCAAATGTCAGTGGTACAGACCAAAGGAGACCATATCATTCAAAAGAGGCAACTTAACCCAGCAGAGAATGAGCTTAGAGTGGTCCTTTAGCCTTGCCCCATCACTCAGGAGGAAGTAGGCTCATGAGGAAGACCAAATCAAGTTTTAGAACATAAAGAAACTTTGTACATATAAGTTTACTGTGTGAATTGTAAACCCCAACATTTTTTCTGGTTACTATGGAGATTATTTATGATATTTGCTGAGTAACAGCTTATAGTAAGATGAGGACTCCATTCGAATTTTATTTTGTCTTAGTCAGTCATGGTACCATGCTTTTCCCATGACTTCAGTTCATAATTAAAAATCATTTCCAGTTTAAAAAAAAATGAGAATGAAGAGATTGTTTTGGTAAATTCCACTTACCTCTTTTTTGAGCCAGTCATTCTCCCAGATCTCTAGATAACTGCCCTTGTCAATGAGCTTTACAGCATTCTAAAAGAAAGTTTCTCGATTAAGGAAGAGTTGTCACATGCTGATTCACAATTTTAGCAACAGTGATGTGCAGTTTACCTGATAATTCATTTTAGATTGTGTCTGCGGTTACTTTAGGAACATACTTAAGAACTTTTGGTTTGGTTGTTCAATCTTTACTATCCAATTGTATTGCTTTTGCTGATTTACACTGTCAATTACAGGTGATTTGAAGAACTAGACAATGTGTAACTGACCAATAAGTTGACCTCCATTGTGACTGAATCTGACTGCCATGGTGAAATCATGTTTCACAATTAAGATGGTTAAACTGAGTCATCAAACATTCTTTAAGTTTATAGTCACAGATATAATCCAACATATAGCAAAAGCATGAGCAGATTACTATCTTTTTAATTTGAAAAATTTTTGCATTTCATTAATCAACATACATATTTGTAAATCTAACAGCAAATAGTTTCAGGGTGGCAGGCTAGATAGTCTCCTGAAGAAAGGCATTTTAGGCAAAGAAGACAAAGTCTTTCTTTATCAGTAGGTTTATAAAATATAAATTTATTTTCAATTACGTGGATATTGAAAAGAATTTTATAGTGAATAACCAACTGTATTTCTCTGTGAGATGCTTTTATATGGATACCATGGTACGAATTCAGTATTTAGTAACTGAAGGCCATAACCAAAAGAAGATAAATTAAGAAAAATATTCTAGATCATAAACATGGACAGAAATGATTTGAAAGTATGTTAAGGGCAAATTTATCTGTTAAAGTATTTTATTTTTTTTTTGAGATGGAGTCTCACTTTGTCACCCAGGCTGGAATGCAGTGGTATGATCTTGGCTCACTGCAACCTCTGCTCCTGGATTCAAGAGATTCTTCTGCCTCAGCTTCTGGTGTAGCTGAGATTACAGGTGCCTGCCACCACACTTGGCTCATTTTTCTATTTTTAGTAGAGATGGGGTTTCACCATGTTGGCCACGCTGGTCTTGAACTCCTGACCTCAAGTGATCCACCCACCTTGGCCTCCCAAAGTGCTGGGAGTACAGGCGTGAGCCACTGTGCCCAGCTCTGTTAACGTCTTTAAGAGTTGAAAGTCTTGCCATAAAAATATTTCTTTAAATCATGCTTATTAAATTACAAGTGGACCTATATTTCTTAGGAGCTAGGAACTTTCATACTCTAGTTACAACTAATAATTCTAGTTTCCTCCAATACAGAATTTCATTTGGACAAAAGCAAGAAGTAGCTCCTAACTGAAGTTAATTGGCTAATGGCTGGATTCACTAACAGTGGATGGTGATTTCAACCTTAGTTATACATTTGAATCTCCTGGAAGCTTAGAAAAATCCAGAAGCCCACACAACATCCCGGGGCAATATATCAGCCTTCTCTAAGGGTGAGATATGGGTATCACCTGGATTGAAAAAGTTTCTCAGGTGACTCCAGTGTGCATCTAAGGTTGCACAGCACTGGATTATAGGATATTGAACTGTATGATAAAATAGCCAGCTAAAATAAGGAAAAGTCATTCAAGAATGTGAGCGTTCGGCATTCTGTGGAGAAAAGAAAATGGTATAGTTTAGTGATTAGGAGCAATGATCTGAAGGAGTCCTTCCGAAATGAATCTCGATCTTCCCACTTGCTCTGGGCAAGTCATAAAACTGTTCTGTGCTCCAGTCTCCTGACTAGCAAGTCTCTACAGCTTACTGGATTGCTGAGAGATGAAATGCTTGAAAGAGTATTTAGAATAATCCTCATGATATATGCCTTAAGTCATATGCTTATTTGGCCTATATATCCACTTTTAATCATCTTAACTATGGTCAGATTACTTAATGGTTGATTTCACCACGTGAATGAGTCAGATTCACTTACAAAGTGGCTGAATTGCATGAGCAAATAAATTGCTGATCGGTTGTCCAAAACCTTCCGTATTTGTGTAAATTAGTAAAAATAATGCAATAAAAGAGTAAGAATAAAAGAACAACTGAACCAACAGGGATGCAACAAACAATAGCAACTGAAATTCAGTTAGGAACCTTTTTGAAAAAAGAACAGATGTTTATGATTCTGAGAAAAGAATGTCCCAGATGAACAGTCTCAGTAGGGGATCTCACTGATTTTGAAGCTAGTTTGAAGAGAGGTCAAGGTTGAAAAAAAAAAAAAAGTCAGATATTTTATGTAAAACAAAGGAATTATAGAACATACAAGGTTGAAAATTATGCCTCAAAAATGTTTTATATCCCCAATTTTTAAAGTGCCAGCAATGTAGAATATACTCTCTTCAGTTTGTATATATAAGAAAGTACTTTCTATACAAATTATATTTCATTTTATAATTCATTTAAAACTTTTATTTTAATATTTTGTTATAACCATTATTACAGGTTGAGCATCCAAAGTCTGAGAATTTGAAATCTAAAATGCTCCAATGAACATTTCCTTTGACCATCATGTTGGCACTCAAAAAGTTTCAGACTGTGGAGAATTTCGGATTTTTTTTTTTTTGGAGACAAGGTCTCACTTTGTTGTCCAGGCTGGAGTGCAGTAGCACAAATATGGCTAACTGCAGCCTAGACTCCCTGGGCTCAAGCAGTCCTCCGGCCTCAGCACCCCAAATAGCTGGGACTACAGGCACGCACCACCACTTGCAGCTAATTTTTGTATTTTTGGTAGAGACAGGGTTTCACCCTGTTTCCCAAAGTGCGCTCAAACTCCTGAGTTCAAGCAATCCACCCACCTTTGCCTCCCAAAGTACTGGGATTGCAGGAGTAAGTCACTTCACCCAGCCTGGACTTCTTTGGATTTTGGATTTTGGGATTTGAGATGCTCAACTGGGGTATAATGCAAATATTCCAGAATCTGAAAAAGTCCAAAATCTGAAATGTGTCAGATAAGGGATACACAACCTATATTCCTTATCCTTAAAAAAATCTGATTAATAATTCAGTTATCAGCCAAGCATGGTGGCACATGCCTGTAGTCCCTGCTACTCAGGAGGCTGAGGTGACAGGATTGCTTGAGCCCAAGAGGTGAAGCCTGTAGTGAGCTGTGACTGTGCCACTGCACTCCAGCCTGGGCAACAGAGCAAGATCCTGTCTCAAAAAACAGAAAAAAAATCACTGAGCTTTTGCTTCTTGTGAGACATTATGGTACTTAAATAATCTCATTTAATCGTCACACTGTTTCTTTAGAGTAAATACTAGTATTATTCTCCATTTTGTAGGTTAGGAAACAGAAGCACAGAAAAGCTAAGTAACAAATTCATTATGCAGCCAGTAAGTGTAGAACAGTGGTTTAAACTCAAACTGTCTGCCTTCAGAATCCATGTTCTTAGGTTTGGATATATAAGAAAGTACTTTTTAGACAAATTATATTTTATAATTCATTCAAAACTTGTAGTTTAATATTTGTTATAGCCATTGTTACAGGTTGAGCATCCCAAATCTGAGAATATACCCAAAGTTCTTAACCTCTGTAATATACCCAAAGAAAATACAGGGGGATAATGTTTGTTTTGTTCTGATTTTAAGAAAATTGAATTATACCTGTGTAGCCCATTCCTTCTTTTGGTCCAGTTGCAACAAAGTTTCTTTGATTATTTTCTTTCTAGCATCTTCCAGAGTGACTTTATAGTGTTCTTAAAAAAAAAATAAGAAAGAAAAGTAAAAGCCTTATCAAGGTTGATTCTAGGTAAAACTATGATGTCGGTAAATTTTATTTCCATCACTGTCACTTCTCCTTTCTACACCTTTTTTTTTTCTGAATTTTCAGAGTACATTTTTACTGACAAATCTAGTTCCTCCAATTAAAAGATATACTCTAATAATTACTAATACCTTAATGTGAATTAGTTTAAGATCTCTTACACGAGAACATTTGTATTTTCAAAAGACTATCTCTCCAAAGGCAGAATTTCAAAAAGTTCAGCATTTGTGTGGCAGTCTCCCCTTCATATCACACAACTTATTACTCCACAACAAAAATATGAAGACTTTATTATCCGTTCGAGTAGCGTTCTGCCTATCTGACTCCATCTAACTAGATTTCCACTATTCTTGGCATGTGTTTCCTGGGGTAGGAAAAACAGAATGAGAAGAGAGTAGGTAGGGAGTAAGGGGGCTGGGAAAATTGATAGACCTGGTTGTAAGTTAGGCTCAGGCAGGAAAGAAAGACAGAAAGAAGCACAGGATTCTCTGTCCTCTCCAGATTTTCTCATGCTCACAAATGTCATTATTGAGAGAGCAAAGAATCATAAAATTTTAGGCCATGAAAGATGCTTAGAGATCATGTAATCAACATCCCTTCTCAAGGAAAATGAGACACTGTGATAGCAAGTCTGCTTTAGAGTGGAGAATAAAAAGTTGGACAAATGAGTCCAATTTGTTCATTCTTGTTTTCAACAAATAACTATCAAGATCTTTCTGTATGCCAAACAGTGTGTATACCCTGCAAATATTGCTGATTAAGACAGAAAAAAACCCTGTCCTTGTGATATATACATTCTAATGGGGAAGCCAGATCATAAATAAGTAAACAGGTAAATAAATGATATTTCAGGTGGTGATGTATATGAGGAAGGAAAACTAAAATTCTCTGTTTTAGTTCGAGTGATCAGAGAAAGCTTTTTTCGAGGAGGTAACATTCAGGGATTGAATAAGGTAGTGAGCAGTGTGAAAAATGAGGAAACTACTACAAACGAGTTAATCTGAGCATAATCAAGGTTAATTGTGTTTTATTAGAAGTTCTGTGTTATATATTCCCATTAGTTGTGATTTATTTATATAACATAGGATGATTATTTGGAATTCAGAAAGTATTTTCCCATACAAATGATGTTGAAAAATCATGGCTGCTAGATTTCTGGAGAGGTCCAGAGGCTCACTTCACTTATTCTATAACTAAACAACAGTATTGTACTAACAGTGCTACAGAAACTTATTTCCATTTAGGACAGCAGTCCCCAACCTTTTTTGCATGAGAAACTGGTTTCGTGGAAAACAGTTTTTCCACAGACTGAGTGGGAAAGGAGGATGGTTTGGGGATGATTCAAGTGCATTACATTTATTGTGCACTTTATTTCTGTTATTATTACATTGTAATATATAATGAAATAATTATACAACTCAACATAATGTAGAATCAGTGGGAACCCTGAGTTTGTTTTCCTGTAACTAGATGGTCTCATCTGGGGGTGATGGGAGACAGTGACAGATCATTAGACATTAGATTCTCATATGGAGCATGCAACCTAGATCCCTCACATGTGCAGTTCACAGTAGGGTTTGCGCTCCTAAGAGAATCTGATGTTGCTGCTGATGTGACAGGAGGTGGAGCTCAGGTGGTAATGCAAGTGATGGGGAGCGGCTGTAAATACAAGTGAAGCTTCACTTGCTTACTCACCATTCACCTCCTGTTGTGTGGCCTGGTTCCTAACAGGCCACAGACTGATCTTGGTCTGTGGCCTGGTGGGGTTGAGGACCTCTGATTTAGGGAATTGTTTCAAAGGGAAAATTTTCTTCACAGACCAAGTCAGCCAAAGAAGAACTCTCAGGGATCTTATGCTATAAAGAAGGAGATCTGCAGGTCTGGTCTTTCAGTTGACCAGGAACCCAACTAAGGTGGCTACCACCAGAGCTCGGGGGCCAGAGAGCTGGGAAGAGTTATTCAGCCCTTATCTATACTTTGTACTGGCATAACCATTTCCCCTATTAGATGAAAACGCTGAGAGTAGAAATTATAAACTTCTCTTCCATATCTTTCTATTACCGTATCCCTGGGACACAATATATGCCAAAAAGTATTTTGAAGAAAATAAAATTTGGCAAACTGCAAGTCTTTGGTGGGCAGTGATCTGAGGCTTCAGCACCAGAAAACAAATATTGGCTCTTCCCCTTCTCTGGCAGCTTTGGTGGGGAGGGGAAGAAGGGGTAGAGAGAAAGAAAGGGAGAGTTCTCCCAACTTGTGAAGTGGCCAGAAAAGGCAGTCAGAGGGAGGGCAGTTTCTGCCTCTAATAGAGATGGACTAGAGTGAGGCAGTGGTTCATAAGCAAGAAGTTCATTAAGTTTTTCGTGTTAGTCTGATTTGACAGCTAGAGAATAAGAAATGGAAGTCTTTATTATTTTAACCTACATATTTCCATTTATATAGCGTGGATTTTTCTTATTTTTTGAAATAATCTCGTAAATATTTTGATCCTTCCAAACTAATTACTGACGGAATTTCTTTTTTCAGTTCACAACCTAGCCCATCAGCTTAATGTTGGTTATTTATTTGAACTTCTACCCAACAAAACACAATAATCAATCTAAAAGTTGCAATGGATCAGGAGCATAATGGATTTTAGTTTCTGAAAGAAACCATAAAATCTGGAGCTTGATAACATGAAATATTAATTCTTTGCTGTAAACAGTTTAAAAATAGGTTATCAAATACCCTCTGACTAAAGATGTAGCTTTCTCTATTGCCTTATTAATACTGAAAAAGCAATATTTACATTTGACTCTCTTCCAACTTCCATATAAAATTGTACAGACCGTTTTTCTTCTTAAAAGCGCAGTACCCATCACAAGGGTGAATGTGAGAATCTTTTGTTATCTTTTGTGGTTCAGATGATGCTTCTGGTAACAATTAACCATTTATTGGTGAATGCCGCCAAAGAAAATGGGAGCATATAAAAATCTCCTCATTAAAGCTCGAGACACTGCAAGTGGGAGCTTGACAGATTAGGACTGTGCAGAAGACTCCTTGCTTCTCGGACACCCCATCTAATGGGGTCCCTTCCCAGAAGCTGACCCCACCTCAAAGTGTACTGGCTAGAGCTTGCTTTGCACTGTTCTGCCTTCCCTGTTGTGTCTGGCTCTGCTTTGGTTTACTCCTTCATGGCCTGTTGGGAACTTTGTTATTCACTCTTCTCCAACTTCTGGGGTCACATAGCTCCATCGTGTTGACCCTCCCCTGTGGCAGTGGCCTCTTTTCAGCCCCTTTTGGAGTAAACTGAGCAGGAGCTAGCAGAAACACTGGCCAGGCAGTAATCTCTTCAGCGTCGCCCCTAATTCACTGAATCACAGATTCAGGGGGACTATTTGAAGCAGATGGGGTGTTTGCTTCAGCAGCACATATACTAAAATTGAAGCAGATGGGTTTGAGGCCTAATACACCTAGGTTCAAATCCCTGTTCCATTAGTTACTAACTTCGTGAGTTTGGTTAAGGCAATTAACTTCTCTGGGCCTCTGTTTTCTTATCTTTAAACGGGGCATGATTATATGTAACTCAAAGGAAGTTATAAGGATTAGACAAGATATGGAAAAGCAGATGCTGGAAATGTGTGTCCTCTTGGAGATCACCTAGGGACTCTGACTTTATAGGCAAGAAAACATTCAAAGAAGCAATGCCACTTTTTTTTAAGGAGTCTTGAACCTAATTTTAAAAAATTTGCTGTAGTGTACAAAGAACTTTTAAGAATCCCTGACTTGTGCCCCAGTAAAGGACAAAAATAAAAATGCTCTGTGGCTGTAGTTATCCAATGACTTGTGATAACCTCTCACCTTCTGTATTCCTGGGCTTAATCTAAGGCTCCTTTTTCTTTTATTGAAGAGAAGTAGCCTTTGGCCTGGATATATTAGTGACTGCTTTCTGTACCAATGTCCCAATATCCCATTCTAGCTAAAGTTCAGGGAAGCAACTCTAAATGTTTTCTCCTCCTTCCCCTGGCTTCAGGGGAGGCTGCTGAATAAGGCAGGTGACTGAGGAACAGTTTGTGGTGGGGCTGACTGGTGACCCACGAGGAGGCATGGACAAAGGCCTTGGGTCATCTTTGATGAGGTGGATGATGGCACCGGCTGTCTTTAGAAGTGGGCTGGAGAATACTGCAATAACTGTTCTGTGGAAGTAGAAGGGGGACAGGTGTACAGAGCAAAGCAGAGGTGCCAATGAGAGGGACAGTCACAGATCAGGGGAGAGAAATGTGGGGAGGAGCGATGACTAGAGCCAGTGCTAATTTCATTCTGTCTTTAGTCTTCCCCTTCCTCACCTGTGTTACAGCCAGCAAGTATGACCCTTGGGAAGTCAGGCAACTTATTATTTGTCTCTTTCCTTTAAAAGTCACACTGTGAGGCTATTGATTTCTTCTAAATAAAATATAAAGTAAATCCTATGACTTCTAGTTCCTTTGTGGTAACAAAAGGTACTCCAACAGGTAATTAATATGTCCAGAATATTGCAATAATTTAAATTTCTTTCAAAGTTATGCCAATCCCCTTTCCTAACGTGGGCCTACTGCTATTTCCTCTGCCTTGAGATTCCATGGTTTCTCTCTCAGTGCTTGCTGAAGGGAAGACAGGAGCATGGAAAAGGTTAAGAAAGCTCTCACTTGATTGATACTGTCTCAAGCTCATGTCCACTTTCTGGTCCTAGCTGATGTTTAAGACTGATGCCTAAAACACTCACGGGAGTGTTTTAGTAGGTTCGTTGGAGGATAAACTCCCCCATTTCAAACAATATTTCATCTGCATTCCCTTGATGCTGGGCAAGTATTGTCCTTAGAAGTTGGTAACAACTTTTCTGTTGGTCCCTGGTTTTCAGTTCTGCACTCCTTTCCCACACATACAAGATCTCTATTTTTCTGTCGGGGAACTATCACCAGCACCCAACGCCATAGTCAGCTGTCTCAGGCAAGATTTCACGTGACTGTTCGCCAACTCTCTCATAACAAGTCAACAAAAAACACTCCTTCACTCTTTGTCCTGACAAACTCAGGAGTGCAGGCCCTGCCCAAGGCAGTAGCCACCTCTTCTGTGTGTCAGCGTGGTTAGCTCCTCAGCCACTTATTCCCTGGATTTCTCAGGGATGAGTCATAAACTAGACCTGAATGTCTAAACTGCAGGGGACACATACTGAAACATCTGAGGAGTCTCTCTAAAGACCTTCCATCCAGATGTGAGATGGAGGAGGAATTACATTTTACCTGCTTCTTGGCAGGGGAAAGTGTAGGACTGATAGCACACCAAGAGCTCTTTCCAAAAGCTGTCCACTAATTTCTAATAACCTTTTCTTGGCCTCTCTAAGTTCTTGTATAGGCTGGAATTCATTAGTCCAAGGTGTGAAACTGGTTTTTTTTTTCATCAAATTGCACATCAGTGTGGTGGTATCTCATCTCATTTTGCCACCTCAGTGTAACCTGAGACTTTAAATAAAGTTTTAATATCCTGTTTCACTTACAGCAACCTCCCAGCCCCCAACAATAGTCTGAGTTGATCTCTGTTCCTTGCATATAAAGCAGCCTAACTAACACAAACCCCATAATTGTTGGAGGAGAATTCCAGGAAAATCATGAAAGAAGGGAGCCTATGTAGAAGGGGGCAAGTAGGAGAAAAGAGGGGGTGATGGTAGTAATCCTTCAGATAGACTGATTTAGGAATCTTGCTCATATTCATTGTGTCCAGTTAGTGGTCTCCAACATGTTTTAATAGTTTTCTTGTTGGAGTGGCTGCTGCTACGTGGATGGTTAGGAGAAGTGCCTAAAACTAATGGAAAATAAGACAAGCTCATAACTATTTTCTCATGGCTGTGCCCCATGGCTTGGCCAGCAAGTAATTCAATATATAAATGTTATTACCACCCCAAAGTTGAATACAACCGCATGAAAAATTTTAAGTTAAAGAAATCATCCTAGTTAACATTAATTCATTAATTTAAAATAGGGTCTTGCTCTGTCACCCAGGCTGGAATGCAGTGGCGCAGTCTTGGCTCACTGCAATCTCTGCCTACTAGGCTCAGGTGATCCTCCCACATAAGCCTCCTAAGTAGCTGGAACTGCAGGTGTGCGGTACCACACCCAGCTAATTTTTGTATTTTTGGTAGTGATGGGATTTCACCATGTTGCCCAGGCTGGTCTCAAACCCCTGAGCTCAGGTGATCCACCCACCTTGGACCCCCCACAAAATGCTGGGATTACAAGCATGAGCCACCATGCCCGACCCAATTATCCAAACATCTGATCAAGATACTGGGTTAAGTTTATATGAGAAGATCACTTTTCCTACTTTAAAAATGTAAAATAAACACTGGCTAAAATATTTAAAATTGTGAAAACATACCAGAACAATAACTTTTAAAAAAGTATTCTACTGGTTAACAAATATATAGACAGATTAATGAATCAGAATAGATAGTAGAGAATAAGATTCAGATATATATGAGAAGTTAAAGTATAATAAAGTTTGCACTTCAAATCAGTAGGATAAAAACTGCTTATTTGATAATGATGTGGGAACAACTGGAAAACTATTTGGTAAAAAAGTTGGATTACTTCCTCACACAAAAACAAAGACTTAAATATAAAAACAAAAACACAAAAATTTTAGAATAAAATATTGGAGAATTTATTCATAGTCTCATAAACATAAAATCAAAAACTGACAAGTTGGGCACTTTAAAAGCACAACATTACTTCATTAAAAAACCCACAAACAAAAAAACTAATGACAAATGGGAAAAATATTTGCAATTTATATTACAGTTAAGGAGCTAATTTCTTTAAAATGTAAAGAGTGCCACAACACAATAGAAAAATGGGTGAAGGGTGTGAACAAAATGATTCATGGGAAAGGAAATTCATATAGCTCTTGAAGTTATAAAAAGATACATTCATTGTCACTTTTAATAAAAGAAATGGAAGTTAAAACTACAATGAGATGCCATTTTTGACCCATAAGACTGACAAAAAACAAAAATTTGAATACCACCCCCTGTTGTTGAAGATGTGGGAAAATAGCTATCCTCATGCATATTGGTAGAAGTGCAACTTGGTACAACCTCTATGAAGGACTGCATTTATCACAGTAAAATAAACAGGCTGTTTCACATAACCATTTTTTTGAGAGATACACATTATTGAAATGACATAAATACAAGAATATTGGTCACAGGAACATGAGATAGGTGTAAGGATAGTCATTGCAGCATTATTTGTGATAGTAAAAGACTAGGAACAACCTTAATGTTTATGAGTAAGAAACTGGTTAAAAAAATTATGGTTACCAGCCTGGGCAACACAGTGAGACCTCTACAATAAATAAATAAAATTAGCTTTCCCAACACCATTTATTAAACAGGGAATCCTTTCCCCATTGCTTGTTTTTGTCAGGTTTGTCAAAGATCAGATGGTTGTAGATGTGTGGCATTGCCTCCAAGGCCTCTGTTCTGTTCTATTGGTCTATATCTCTGTTTT
>CAUYLG010042873.1:0-30602 GCA_963573385.1 Cacajao melanocephalus
TCTTTCCTCTTTTTTTGCCTTTTTGACAAGATCTTGCTCTGTCACCCAGACTGGAGTACAGAGGCACGATCTTGGCTCACTGCAACCTCCGCCTCCTGAGTTCAAGTGATTCTCCTGCTTCAACCTCCTGAGTAGCTGGGACAACAGGTGCATACCACCATGCCTGGCTAAATTTTGTATTTTTAGTAGAGACGGGGATTTGCCATGTTGGGCAGCCTGGTCTCGAACTCCTGATGTCAGGTGATCTTCCCACCTTGGCTTCCCAAAATGCTGGGATTACAGATGTGAGCCACCACGCCTCACTCTATGGAGTTTATGAATAATTAAGATACTGTACTGCAAAAGAAAATAAGATGATCAGCTCACCAAGGAAAGCAGGAGAGCTGCAGTCATTTTCTCTAACACTATGCTGTTCACATAACCATGCAGTTATTTGCACATTCATGACCACCAGTGGCTAGAAGATGCCAAAAACTTCTAGGCACAGTTTTGCCTTTGAACCAGTTGAGTCTCTTCATGGAGAATCACGACATGGAGTTCAGGTTTATATATTTATTTCTGGTTCATTCCATAAGCTAGAACAGAAGGTGGACAACAAAAGTGATGGTGATGGTTTATCACTCAGTACAGGTAAAGGAATTGGAAGAAGAGGAGGAGGTGGAGGAGGCGGAGGAGGAGGAGGAGGAGGAGGAGGAGGAGGAGGAAAACCTCTTCTGGGTGGAGGTGGCGCTGATAGAGACTGGCAGGTGGTGGGGATGGTCCTCCACCTGCCTTTAGATGCGGTGGAGGAGGTCCTGGAATGTATGACCAACGCATGGGTCCGTGTTCCTGGGTTTGACAGTAACAGAATTCTGTTCTAAGGTCTTTGAATGTTTCTTCATTTTCTTGCAGCCTGTTCTGAGCTTATGGTCAGGTTCTGAATGCTTCATTTTTCTATCAGATGTGTGAAATCAGTGTCTGATCTTTGTCCGTGCTGGAGTTGAAGTCTGGGTCCACACAACTGTAAATCAGACTTTGATTTTCTTACAATACTGTGACCTGTGTCCCTCAGAAGACCCTGGGCATTGCCAGTGATCTCCTTTGGGTCCCTTCATAGATTGCCAAAAACATGCCAGCGGGAAGTCCCAACCCACTACCTCCCCATAAATGTAACTACTAGTAGCCTCCTGTTGGCTAAAAGTGTTATGGATAACATAAACATTTCATTAACATAATAAACCAGTATCTACATATATTTTATGCATTCATGACATGCTTGGCTTCACAATTTTTTTCAGTATTTTTAGACTATGTGGTTCATCTATGAGTTTTTTCAAATTGTTGCAAATCTCCAAAAAAAAAAATTCTAATATATACACAGAAGAAAAACTATGTATGAGTAGATTCACACAGTTCAAACTTGTGTTGTTCAAGGGTCAACTGTAGTTCAAATCCACTGGAAATTTCACTCTTTGTAACTATGTAAACGTATAAGAAAAAATTAATAACTTTAGAATGTGCCAGTTTATGCTGCTGGGGGCCACCGCCGTGGCAGGCCCACTGGAGCGAGAGTTTGGTCAGGGGCTAGTGGCTGAGAAACCTGTCAGGGGCAGACGTGGCCCACCACCTGTTGATGTCTTGAGACCTGAGTCCCGTCTCCTCTCTTCAGTTCCAGTGCATCACCCATCACCATTATCTTGTCAGGCCCTGGTGACTGCTTGGGCTCCAAGACATCTGAGATGCAGAGTCCAGCAATTCTGCAGGAACCTCAGAGCCTGCCCCACCTCCACTGCCCCTTCCTCCAGACTGCCACTCTCGGGTGCCCTGCAGAGCACTTTCCCCACGTCCCTCATCTGACGGCTTTCACAGCAGGTCTCACGGTGTCAGGACAGGGAGAGCTTTCATTTCCTGAATCCTTTCCATCCAGAGAGTGAGTTTAACCCTTCTTTTCTACCCCCATTCACCCTGGCCAGGGCCTCCCCACCTCTTTGCCTTCTTCTCTTGTCCCAAGTATACTGTATTAGTTCCCAAGGGCTGCCATGGCAAAGTACCCCAAAGTGGGTGGCTTAAAGTAACACATTGATAGTCTCACAATGATGGAGTTCACAAGTCCCAACAGAGGCGTGGGCAGGGCCACGCTGTCTCCAAGGCCTCTGCAGAGGATCCTTCCAGGCCTGTTCCAGCTTCTCGTGTTCACTGGCCATCCTTGGCATTCATTGCTCTGCGATGGCGTCACTCCAGTCTCTTCCTCCATGGTCATTCTCCTGTGTCTCTTCACATCGTCTCCCCTCTGTATGTGTCTCTGTGTCTCTTCTCCCCTTCTTCGGGGACACCAATCATATTGGATTAGATCCTACCCTAATAAACTCAACTTAGTCACATCTGCCAAGAACCTATTTCCAAATAAAGGCACATTCACAGGTCCTGGGGCTTAAGACTTCAACAAATCTTTTGTGGGGACCCATTTCAAACCATAACAGGGATGGAGGGTGTGTTAGAAAATTTCCCCTGCTTTTCACTTTGAAGGGTTACAAATCTATTCTCTAATGCCAGTTAATATTTGGCATTAGAGAATCATGGATTTAGACCCTAGATCTGCCCTAATTTGGAGCAAGTTAATCTCTCTGAGTTAGTTTTCTAATCTATAAAATAGGTATAGTATAAAATGCTAAATTCTAAAGGTGTTTTGAATTCTTTATGAGCTAGTGTGTGCTATATGGTACTCAGTAAGTGATGTCTACATAAATAAAATTTCCTGGGATAATAAAGACACATGCACACGAATGTTTATTTCGGCACTGTTCACAATAGCAAAGACTTAGAACCAACCCAAATGCCCATCAATGATAGACTGGATAAAGAAAACGTGGCACATATACACCATGGAATACTATGCAGCCATAAAAAAGGATGAGTCCATGTCCTTTGCAGGGACATGGATGAAACTGGAAACCATCATTCTCAGCAAACTGACACAAGAACAGAAAAGCAAACACCGCATATTCTCACTCATAAGTGGATGTTGAACACTGATAGCACATGGACACAGGGAAGGGAACATCATCCAACAGGGCCTGGGGGCTGGGGGACTAGGGGAGGAATAGCAAGGGGTAGGATGATTGGGGAGGGATAGCATTAGAATTACCTAATGTGGATGATGGGGTGATGGATGCAGCAAACCTCCACCATGGCACATGTATACCTATGTAACAAACCTGCATGATCTGCACATGTACCCCAGAACTTAAAGTATAATAAATAATAATAAATTTTTTAAAAAAGAAAATGTCCTGGGATACAGGCACTCCTAAACCTGGCTTCCCTTCCTGCTCCATGAACTCCACATCTAGCTCCCTTGTTTTGCTGGTTGGTTTATTTCTATTTTAATGTATCTTAGGTGAATAAATTCACATGAATCATAATCCTTGGCTCATGAAACAGCATTATTAATCCATGATACCTTTTAGTTTCTTTATTTGCATGTATGCTTTAAATGAACACATATGAACTAGATCATCAGTTGTGAATGTCATGTAGCAACAGGCTTCACCCATCACCCACCCTCCCACAAGTTCCATCCAGAACATCATACTGATCACACTTTATCTTTAGGGCCCTAGATAACATGTGAGTCCTGTGGATGGACTTGCAGTTCACCTCCCTTCTACAAGGCCTGCTCCTAAACACCCTTCTGAGTGGGCCACAGACTTTGTGACCGATCCACTGGCACCATTGCTAAGAACCAACAGCAATTCCTAATCAAAGCCCCAGTCTGATTTCTTCTCCTGAGAGTTTAGAATTTGTCTCCTGGGGCTCTGAGTAATCACTGCAGGGCATGTGAACTGACAGGCCATTAACAAGCTGTGCCTGGGTGGTCACATTTTTGCTGTGCATAAGTGGGGAAGAAGGATCTATTCTTTGTAGAGAATGAGAAACAAAGAAGACGGGCACACAGCAAAATCAGGGAAGAGGAAGCAGATGGCTCCCAGACAGAGCTGGGGAGAATGGCCTCTTGGTCCCTGATTGCTTCCTAAATCTTGATTCTAGGCCGTCCCACAGCTGGGCCATCTGTCCTTCCACTGAGTTCTGGAGGTGCTGGTGGTGTTTGCTGAAGCTGCCCTGAGTGGGCTGTTCTACCTGACAACCAAATGGTTAGAGAACACAACCACACTTGCATGGCACAAAGCCATATCTATATCTCATATTCAAGCATTGGTTTACCAGTGAATCTATGGCTTTTCTGAATCTTATATCTCTATGCATCTTATGTTTCTGGGCTAAAATGATGGAGACAGAGGCAGGGTGGAGCAGAAGAGCTAGCCATCTGACCTGTCCCCTGCCATTCATGAGCTCCTTCTGTTCTAAGAATCTATCTACTTTTCCTTTCTTTGATATTATTCCCAAAATAGAAGCAGTGACCTTGGACTCCTTGCCACTAAAATAAGAGAAGTACTATTAAATTCACACAGAAGGGTATTGTGCAGCAAAGACAAGTAAGTATATGTCAACCCCAGGCTAAGCAATCACATGGCTACACCACTGGTGACCAGAGCTACATCAGGAGACCCAAATGCTGATTTCTCTTCTTGTACATCTGACTTGAGACCTTCTGACTACAACTAGCAGGACTAGTTACATAATTTTCAGGGTCCAGTGGAAAGCAAAAAGGCAAGGTCCCTTGCTCAAAAAGTATTAAGAATTTTAGGAAGGTAACAGCAGAATATTAAACCAAATCAGGGTCCTTCTATGCTTAGGGCCCAGTGGGGCTGCACTGGTCCCACACCAGTGAAACTGTGAAGCTGTGAAGCTGGTCATGACAACCAGAAGAGGGTTGCATGGTTCTCTGAATCTTATATCTCTATGCATCTTATGTCTCTGGGCTGATCTTAGTCACTTGCAAAGAAAGTCTTTTCTGAGCCTTGCAATATAGTGTCTGTACCACCTGGGATCTCTCACTCAACTTGTGTTGAGTAAATGAATTGCCTGTGGCATGAGCCAATGGCTGATATGGGAATGCAAGATAACTGCTTCACCAAACGCCAACATGAAGAAAGGAATGGTAAAGTCAGCTATTAATATTATGGGGATTCAAGGCAGCATCAGTAAATAGGCCAAGTCTAGAATTGGCTGCTACCTGGTCTTGAAAAAAGACAAGCAAAATTGATACTTTAAAATGCATCAAAGACAGAGGAAGACTGGTCCTAAAGGTTGGACTTAAATGCCATCAGCCCTGGGGAAGTGATTACAAGTCAAGAAATAACAGGAGATATAAAACTGTTCCACTGCCATTGTGCTCCTTGGACTCTATCTCTGATTGATTCAGAACCACAGCTTTTTTTTTTTTAAGACAGTCTCGCTCTTGGCTCTTGTTGCCCAGGCTGGAGTGCAATGGCACAAACTTGGCTCACTGCAACCTCTGCCTCCCGGGTTCAAGTGATTCTCCTGCCTCTGTCTCCTACCCAGTCTCCTGAGTAGCTGGGATTACAGGCGTTCACCACCAATGCCTGGCTAATTTTTGTATTTTTAGTAGAGATGGGGTTTCACCGTGTTGGTCAGGCTGGTCTTGAACGCCTGGCCTCATGATCCACCAGCCTCGGCCTCCCAAAGTGCTGGGATTACAGGTGTGAGCCACCGCACCCAGCCCAAACCAATGTGAAAACAGCTCTCGGTTTACTCCAAAGCCGTTGGGTCCGAAACATTATTGACAGAGCCCTGGAATCTGTATTTTTAACAAGGCTTCCAGGTGATTCTTGCTCACAATAAAGTGTAAGACCCACTGGCATCAGGAAACTGTAAATCCCCAACCTTATGCTTTCAGGAGACTATTTCTCCCCAATGTGTTCGAAATATTATTCACGCTGCAAAGATGAGGATGCAATTGCCCCAGTGGGCACAAAGAAAAAGACCATTGGACAGCACTTGAGGAGAGGAGTCTTGAGGGAGCTGGATATAGGCTGAAACAACTCTCAGGAGTGTCTCAGCTGCCTCTTGGCTTCCCAGAATCTTTTCCTGATGGCCCAGGCATGACTTGGAATACTTCTCTACTTTGCTGTGAAAGTTAGAGAAACACTTGTTGCCACCAAAATAATATTTATTGGAAGCAGGAAGACATGTTCAGCCACCTGCTAACCACGCTGACTTACTTCCTCTGATCCTAAGTTATTATCCAACCCAGAGGCTTGTGTGAATCAGAGACTTTCTGAGGTCCGTGTCTAACATCTGAACACAGTCAGAGCCACACGATCAAGTACAAAGAACACTGAGCAAGACCTTAGAAGACTAGGCTCAGTTAAGCACCAGGTCCAGTTAGCTCTTAGATTTTGAGGAAGTTCCTTGACATACCTGAGATTCTTACCTATTGCTTTGGAAATTTTGAAATGGGGTGCTAAACCTATCACCAAGAGATTTCATGAGAATTAAATGAGAAAGTGTGAGTGAAAATACTTTGAAACATTTATATCAACAAAATGTCAGTCCTGGTCCCATGATTGTGACAATGCACGATAGGTCTTTTCAGTTGCATTCTTGAGTGTATCTTTCATATTTCAAGAGGTGGTATTCCTGGATAAAAAGTGGTATTTCCAAAAGCAGAATTTTGGGGTTGACAGAATGTGAATATTTTTCCAGGCCCGTGATGCATCTTGTCAAATTACCCCCACAAAAGTTGTTCAAATTTGACTCCAACTGGCTTTTATGTGAGGACTAGTTCCCACTACACTGGTCAACGTTGAGCATTACCTTTGATTTTTGTGTTTGCAAATCTGATCTTGTTGTTTAAGTTAGTATTTGTTAAATCTCTAGTGATAGCATTAAAAATACATCTATTTATAACACATTTACATCTCTCAATAAATGTGAGCTGCTGCCTCCCTGTTGTTTCTTTCTGCTAACTTTCTATTAGCATAACCAATATTTTTCTGAGTTTGCCACTTTACTTATCATTCTTTATGATATTTATTGACACATTAAAAAAACTTAATTTTATGGTAGTCAAAAGATTTTAAGCATTGGATATGAGATGGCTAATATTTATAATATAAATACATTCTACATCGCACTTACAGGAGGAATTTTTCTTCCCTTTCTCCAGCCCTCACACGTACTTTCGGTTTTATTTTTTGAGATGGGGTCTTGCTCTGTTGTCCAAGCTGCAGTACAGCAGCACATCATAGCTCACAGCAACCTCAAACTCCTGGGCTTAAGTGATCCACCCACCTCAGCCACCCAAAATGTTGAGATTACAGGTGTGAGCTACTGTACCCAGACCACACACTTAAAAGTGTGCTTTGGAACAGTTTATATTGCACAGACAATGCAGACTTTTCAAATTTTAAAATAATAGTCATAGGTTGAATTACCTGGATTTAGATTCTTATGTGGAAATAATTTAAACAAGTTTCTTGTAGATATTAGTTTATAGATTTTTCTTCTTGTTAAATTCATTTTGATAAACGTTATTTTCTATCCCATGAAGGTTTTTAAATTTTAAGAAATATTTTAATTTTAACCTCTCTGCATATTATTCCCACATTTTTCTTCTTAATTTTGTATACTTATGTTTTATCTTTTTATAATATTTCCACAATGATTATCTATTCTCGTTTCTTCAGAAAGAAATATTGGTAATGTTTTAGGTGTTGAGGATACCCAGGGGAAAATAGGATAGGATCCCTGCCTTTATGTTGCACATGCAGTCTAGCGCCATTTATTCTGTTGTTTCTCAAAGAAAGATCCATTTGTCAAATGTTTTCTCACATTTATTGATATTTACATTGGCCTTAATTATTTTCTTTCTACTATTTACTATTTCCCATATTTTCTTTTCTTTTTTCTTTTTTCTTTTTTTTTTTTTTTTGAGACAGGGTCTCACTCTGTCACCCAGGCTGGAGTGCAGTGGTGCTATCCTGGCTCACTGCAGCCTTGATTTCCTAGGCTCAGGTGATTCCCCCAACCTCAGCCTCTCAGGCAGCTGGGATCACAGGCATGCACCACCACACCCAGCCAATTTTTTTTTTTTTAAATTTTTAGTAAAGACAGGGTTTTGTCATGTCGCCCACACTGGTCTTGAATTCTTGGACTCAAGCAATCCACCTACCTCTGTCTCCCAAAGTGCTGGGATTAGGCGTGAGCCACGGCGCCCAACTGTTTTCTTGAAATTTTCCCTAATACCATTTCCTGAATGTCTAGTGTCTTTACCTTTTTCTTAGTTAATAATACAAGAGTTTAAGACCATGGATGTGATTCTAAAAGTAACATTAATTTCAACCTAACCTAGTTTCAAAGTTTTTATTTGTAACATTCTCATTTTTTAAAATTATACATTTAACTTTTTCTCATTCTAAAAATTTTAATCACTGTATTTGTAAATTCTTGCACTGCTTTTCTGCCTAGAAAGTTTCTCTTAACTGAAGATAAAGACAATATACAGTTTTAAATTTTTATTTATTTATTTATTTTGAGATGGTGTCTATTACCCAGCCTGGAGTACAGTGGTACAATCTCGGCTCACTGCAACCTTTGCCTCCTGGGTTCAAGCGATTCTCCTTCCTCAGCCTCCCTAGTAGCTGGGATTATAGGTGCTCACCACCACGTCTGGCTAATTTTTGCATTTTTAGTAGAGATGGGGTTTCACCATGTTGGCCAGGCTGGTCTCGAACTCCTGATCTCATGATCTGCCTGCTTCAGCCTCCCAAAGTGCTGGGATTATGGCATAAGCCACTGCACCCAGCCTAGTTTTTATTTTTTAAACTTTAAAATTAGAGTTACTCTAATTTAGCTAATCGAAATAGACATTTTTTGCTGACTTTTCAAATTTTAAAATAGTAGTTATAGGTTGAACTACCTGGCCTTAGCTTCTTATGTGGAAGTTGTGTGTTACTCTAATTAAAATTTATTTTAGACTACATCAAGTGAGGTCTTTTTGTTTTTTGTTTTTGATACAGACTCTCACTCTGTCACCCAAGCTGGGGTGCAGTGGTGTGATCTCAGCTCACTGCAACCTCTGCTTCCTGGGTTCAAGTGACTCTCCTGCCTCAGCCCCCTGAGTAGCTGAGATTACAGGTGCCCTCTACCATGCCTGGCTACTTTTTGTATTTTTAGTAGAGATGGGGTTTCACCATGTTGGTCAGGCTGGTCTCAAACTCCTGACCTCATGATCCGCATGCCTCAGCCTCCCAAAGTGCTGAGATTACAGACGTGAGCCACTGTGCCCAGTCCTCAAGTGAGGTTTTTTATGTAGCAAATCATGCTTTCAATACTATTTATTAAATGAATCTTCTTTTCTCACTATTTTATGATATCACTGCTTTCAGGTTAAGTTCTCATATATTTTTGGTCCATGAGTGAGCAGTGTCCATTATTTAGATATGTTTATTTATTGACCAGGATTCTGAGTTTTCCAAATCGTTGCCTATATAGAGGAAAAAAAATAGAAATAGTAAAAGAAAACAGGAGAACACAAGGCATTCCTGTTTACTCCTATTGTGGCCTTCTCCTCTGGCCTCCTTGGACTACCCCAAGGCTCCCCTGCTTGTGGCTGGAAGGGTCTTGTTTTCCAAGTTCTGAAGAGTGGCCACCCTTCTCCCTGGGGTTCAGTGGCACCTGTATCATCACATCTGGTTTCCTGAGCCTCAGTGCAGTAGCATTTGCAAGATCACAATGTTAATTTTCTACTTCAATGAGATTCGCCATTTACTGAAAGGCAAGCATTTTCCCCCACGGTAATACAGTTTCTTTTTGTAATTTGTAGTTGGCATATATAAATCTGGAGGATACACAATAGCACTTTTCTTCATTATGTGTTCTCCGGAGAGGCTATTACTTTGTCAGTGGCATTTATGAATTTTTTTAACTTCTAGTGTTTTATTATGTGCAATAGCTGCTTGCAGAGTTTTGGACAGCCGTCTACCATCCTGCTGCACTGACAGGGGTGTTTGTGTACTTTCCCACCTTCTCCCTTCTAGAGGCCATAGGTCATAAGAGCCAGAGGGGACCTTTGGAGTCAAATAAAGCAGCATTTCCCAGAATCTGTTCAGGACACACTAATTTTTTTAAGATGATCTTTGAAAAAGGGGTCTAGTGATCAAGCCCACGGATTTCCAATTAATAAAGAGAAATCCTGCACAAACGATTTGTGTTTCACTTTGTCTAACCCAGAGTTTTCCAAACATTTTATCACATAATATCTTGCCTTGCCAAACAATAATAACAGGTCTGCAAAACACTTTTAAAAACACGCTGCCCTTACCCACATCTCACAGAAAAGTCCCACCATTTCCCTTATGAGTAGTGAATGAAAAATTATATCAAAGCATCCTGTTGATTCCTTAGTTATTTATAATTGTGACTAAGTTTACGGTGCAATCTATATCAAATATGACCCCATAATATCTACGTAGATGTGTCTCTTTCCTTAGTGTGAGCTCAGCTGGTCTCTGCTTTCGCTGTTTTCATCAACTATGAATCTTTCCAGTGAGCCTTGAATCCTCATGCTCACAGACACCTGGCTGTATGCACCCCACCTGACTCCAGACGAGCCTGGGGCCAGCTGGCAGCTGTTATTGTGGAGATTGTTCTGGTGAGGAGAGGAGGATTTCCACCTGGATGAGCTGCAGGCTCACGGGGGTTCTTAACGCACACTGACTCTGAGGCTGACATCGCAGTCATGGACCTGTGTGGGCCAATTTCATATCCCCTCCTTCCCAAGCCCAAGGCTGAATGCTTGACCTCAGCTGGCTGGGCTGTCAAAGTGCTTGGAGGTACTTTTCCAGCAAGCATGAAAGGGTTGAGCATCTCTTTATCCTCCTTTGTTGCATCACTTATTCACCAGGGCAATTGTTTCCCAGAAAGCAACAGTGGGTTAGGGGTCTAGAGCAAAGTACTCAGCCCACATGGAGTTAGTAGCTGCTTGTGGCTGGTGACAGCAGTCCCTCAGGACCTTAAGCATCTCTAACTGTATCAGGTAATCTGGTTCAGTACCCCTGGCAGCTGCTTTCCAGGGTGCTCAGGTTAAATGCAAATTTCTACAGACCTCCTGACTGTGAATTTCTGGGGTGTGTCCTGGGAACTGCCTTCTAAACAAGCCCCCAGGTGATTGTTTTGCCCATGGAAGTGTGAGATGGTTTGTTTCTTCACCAAGTCTCTGAATGCAACTGTCAGAAAATATCTCTTAATATAAGACCAGTTGCTGTTTTTTTCTTTCCTCCCTTTTTCCCTTTTCCCTCCCCCACTTCTTCATGAGCAATCACTGTTTACTTGCCATCTTGTCTTGATGATTTAGGAATCTGGTCACCTCCGCTTCTGCTCCCAAGAAAAACCCTTCAGCTTTGAAGTACTGGGAACAAACAAAACAAAGAAACGACTTAAAAGAAACTGCGTCAGAAAGGCAAGTAAACCCTCCTTTACCCATTAACAACCGCCCCGAGTCCTCCAAACAAAGCCCCCAAACAGCAACCACAAAACAAAGAGAGAACCAGCCTCTTTCAGAGGCCTCTGGTAAAAGTCTGACAACCAAAGACACCAATCGAAAGAAAGTCTGACCACCAGAGTCTTGGCTCCTCCGGCTGAATTCACGGGACAGGCTAATTCCCAATATTCTGCGATGCTATGATACCGGGGCTGTCGTCATGCAATGGAGTTGTGAATTGTTTGGGGTGATATAAGGAGCAAAATTAATCAAACAGTATCAGTTTAAATCCCAGCTTCCTAAGAGAAAATGTAGGAAGGATCATTTCATTCATTCATAAATTATACATACAAAAGGACCTCCAGAAAAACAAACTCCTGTATGCATAAACTTAATTGAAGATCTTGGCTCACAATAGCTTTCTAAAAAAGCATGAGTGTAAATTGACTTGGAAATGCGTAGGAATAACGACTATTTGTTGAGCACCTGCAATATGCCATATATATATAATCTATAGGTACCGTATATATAATAGCTCATATTCATTAACACTATAGGTCAGGCATTATGTAAAAGAGTTTACAAGATTTATCCTGTTTAATCCTTTCAACAACCAGAGAAGATGCTAGTAAAAGGAAGCCCATTTTATAGTTGAGAAGATTGAGGCTTAGAGTGTTTTAAGGTCAGAGATTTATAAGCTTCTGAGTCGGAAATAAAAACCAAGCCTGTTTGAGTGTAGGTTTCATTCGCTTCATCTCTGCACTCTACCATTTACTGTAACTTACCTAGCCAGTACTTATTTTCATAACTGAGATATTCCATGGTCATAGAAGGATGAGATTAAATCACAGTTGGTGGTTCCCTACAGAGCTGATACATGCAGGCAATCCAACGTGGAGTCTGCTCCCAGTGCTCAGTAAGGCTGGATGTTGTGGTCTCTGGAAGGGCTGCTGAGACACAGCATTCTTTTTGTCCATAAGTAAATGATGGCTCCCACCTGAGGATGAGGACTTCAGAAAGGAGCCCAGGAACTGGCCTCCAGAGAACAAAGCAGGTACCCTGGGAGGGCTGCCTTTCTGTTTATTTTTTTGTTTTGTTTTTGTTTTTTTTTTTTAAATAAAATCCATCCCATTTTCAATTTTTTTCTTCTCATTTCGAAGAGGACTCCCAATAAAAATGACTTTCAAATGAAAGTGGCACCGTCTACTGGACAGTTGGTCCTCTAGATCCTGCAGTCTGCCTTTTGAAGTAGGCATGAGTGAGCTCCTCTTTCCACCACTGCAGGAACAGTCGGCAGGAAAGGGGACCCCGGCTTCCAATTATTTGTGATGCCAGCAGCCCTCGGCCTCACATTTCTGGCCATCTTGGTGTGGTCATCATGCATCCAGTTAACCTAGGTGAAGAGTGGACTTAGAAAGAGAAAGCAGGAAGAAGAGCAGCATAAGCAGAATTTCTCACTGTGGTCTCCCTCCAGTAGCAGATGGAGCCTTCATGGGGGCACTTTATCAAAGAAATGAGGGTGACAGCCAGCCTAGGCCAGCTCCAGCCTGAGCAATGGTGATTCTTTCTGTGAAATTTGCACAACAGAGAAAAGATGCCCTCCACACACCGGCACAACAGGCCCAGGTCAAGCAGAGCCTCAGGAAGGGGACCTGAGAGAGGCCAGCTCCCCAGGGACTTTATCTAAACAATTCCCAGGGCAACAGGCCATACTAGGAGTTAAGAGCCCAGAGGCCTTTTCATGCCAAAGGATGATATAATTTATTTCTTTTCTTTTCTTTTCAAGGCAGAGTCAGTCTGTCGCCAAGCGTGCAGTGCGGTGATGCAGTCTCGGCTCACTGCAACCTCCACCTTCCAGGCTGAAGTGATTCTCCTGCCTTGGCCTTCTGAGTAGCTGGAACTACAGGTGTGCCACTTTCTTTTTTTATATACTTTTGTTTTAGGTTCAGGAGTAAATGTGCAAGTTTGTTATATAAGTAAACTTGCATCATGGGAGTTCGTTGTACAGATTATTTCATCACCCAGGTACTAGACCTGGTACCCAATAGGTATTTTTTCTGATCCTCTCCCTCCTCCCTCTTCCCACCCTCAAGAAGGCCCTAGTGTCTGCTGTTCCCCTCTTTGTGTCCATGTGTTTTCATCATTTATCTCCCACTTAAATGAGAACATGCGGTATTTGGTTTTCTGTTCCTGGGTTAGTTTGTTAAGGATGATGGCCTCCAGCTCCATCCGTGTTTCTGCAAAGGACATGATCTCATTCTTTTTTATGGCTGCATAATATTCCATGGTGTATACGTACCATATTTTCTTTATCCAGTCTGCCATTGAGGGGTATTTAGGTTGATTCCATGTCTTTGCTATTGTGAATAGTGCTGCAATGAACATACCCATGTATGTGTCTTTATGATAGAATGATTTATGTTCCTTTGGGTATATGCCCAGTAATGGGATTGCTGGGTTGAATGACAGCTCTTTTTTTTGCTCTTTGAGGAATTGCCACAGTGCTTTCCATAATGGTTGAACTAATTTACACTCCCACCAACAGTGTATAAGGGTTTCCTTTTCTCTGCAACCTCACCAGCATCTGTTATTTTTTTGACTTTTTAATAATAGCCATTCTGACTGGTATGAGATGATATCTCATTATGATTCTGATTTGCATTTCTCTAATGATCAGTGATATTGAGCTTTTTTTCATATGCTTGTTGGCGGTAGATACGTATGTCTTCTTTTGAAAAATGTTTGTTCATGTCTTGTGCCCACTTTTTAATGGGATTGTTTGTTTTTTTCACATAAATTTGTTTTTTCTTACAGATGCTGGGTATTAGACCTTTGTCAGGCACATAGTTTGCAAGTATTTTCTCCCATTCTGTAGGTCGTCTGTTTACTCTGCTGATATCTTTTGCTGTGCAGAAGCTCTTTAATTAGGTCCTATTTGTCAATTTTTAATTTTGTTGTGATTGCTTTCAATGTCTTCATCACTAAATCTTTGCCAGCTCCCATGTCCAGAATGGTATTGTCTAGAGGGTTTTTATAGTTTGGGTTTTACATTTAAGTCTTTAATCCATCTTGAGTTGATTTTTGTATATGGTGTAAGGAAGAGGTCTAGTTTCAATTTTCTGTATATGACTAACCAGTTCTCCCAGCACCAGCAATCCTTTACCTATTCAGGTGCTCATTTTTGTCAGTTTAGTCAAAGATCAGATGGTTGTAGATGTGTGGGTTTATTTCTGGGCTCTTTATTCTGTTCCATTGGTCTATGTGCCTGTTTTTGTGCCAGTACCATGCTGTTTTGGTTACTGTAGCACTGTAGTATAGTTTGAAGTTGGATAACGTGATGCCTCCAGCTTTGTTCTTTTTGGTTAGGATTGCTTTGGCTCTTCTGGCTCTTTTTTGGCTCCATATGAATTTTTAAATAGTTTTTTTCTAGTTCTGTGAGGAATGTCACTGGTAGTTTAATAGGAGTAGCATTGAATCTATAAGTTGCTTTGGGTAGTGTGGCTGTTTTAATGATATTGATTCTTTCTATCCATGAGCATGGAATGTTTTTCTGTTTGTTTGTACCATCTCTTGATTTCTTTGAGCAGTGATTTGTAATTCCATTGTAGAGATCTTTCATCTCCCTGGTTAGCTGTAATCCTAGGTATTTTTTTTCTTTTTGTAGCAATTGTGAATGAGATTGCATTCCTGATTTGGCTCTTGGCTTGACTATTGTGGATATATAGGAATGCTAATGATTTTTGTACATTGATTTTATATCCTGAAACTTTGCTAAAGTTGTTTATCAGCTGAAGAAGCTTTTGGGGTGAGATGATGGGTTTTTCTAGATATAGAATCATGTCATCTGCAAATAGGGGGTTCCTCTCTTCCTATTCGGATGTCATTTATTTCTTTCTCTTTCCCAGTTGCTCTGGCCAGGACTTCCAATACTATCTTGAGTAGGAGTGGTAAGAGAGGGCATCCTTGCCTTGTGCTGGTTTTCAAGGAGAATGCTACCAGCTTTTGCCCATTCAGTATGATGTTGGCTGTGGGTTTGTCATAAATGGCTCATTATTTTGAGGTATGTTTCTTCAGAACCTAGTTTATTGAGAGTTCTTAACAAGAAGGGTTGTTGAATTCTATAAAAAGCCTTTTCTGAATCTGTTCAGATGATCATGTGGTTTTTGTCTTTAGTTCTGTTTGTGTGATGAATCACATTTATGAATTTGCATATGTTGAACCAACCTTGCATCCCAGGGATAAAGCCTACTTGATCACAGTGGATTAGCTTTTTGATGTGCTGCTCAATTCAGTTTGCAAGTATTTTACTGAGGATTTTTGCATCAATATTCATCAAGGATATTGGCCTGAAGCTTTCTTTTTTTGTTGTATCCTGCCAAATTTTGGTATCAGGATGATGCTGGCCTTACAGAATGAGTTGGAGAGGAGTCCCCCCTCCTCAATTCTTTGAAATAGTTTAAGTAGGCATGGTACCAGCTCTTCTTTGTACCTCTGGTGAAATTCAACTGTGAATCCATCTGGTCTTGGGCTTTTTTTGGTTGGTAGGCAATTTATTACTGATTCAATTTCAGATCTCACTATTGTTCTGTTCAGGGAAAGATGATACAATTTTTTTAAGTCAGAAAGCAAAAGGCAAATCCAAGAAGCCAGGGAGTTGTATTTCACTATCTATTATACCAGTTCCTAAATGAATTTTCCTAAAACCACAGAGGCTGTATGAAAAGGGGTTATGTCGCCCATTATCCTTGGACCATGTTGGTGAAAGCTACACAGCTTTCTTTATGGCAGGACCACTCAGTTGTCACTGTAAATTGTCAATTGAAAAATGAAATTATGTTTTGTTTGCAAGATTTTCCAAACTTGTTTGAGCAGAGAAACTTTATGTGTAAGAGATGGGTTGTGGGGGAGTGTGGGAGGCATGAGTACTGGTGTGTCTGTGCATGTGTACATGAGGTATGGGGTGTGTGTGGGTGTCACTGTGGGGAAGTGGGTGTGTGCATGTGTGTCTGCATGTGAGTGTAGGAGCAGGTGTGCCCATGCCCACATGGGAGTGTGTAGCATCTCCCAGGTGTCCCGCTGGGACATGCTACCGTAGACGTAGCCATACAAGGCACTAAAGCCAACATGTCAATGACTTGTGCTCTGAATCAACATTTCAGCCTCTCTTTTGGCTACTGACTTGACAATTTACACACCTGACATCCCAAAAATGACTCCCGTATCAGAAATATCATAGGTCAGTTTTCACTGAGATTCTAGAAAGGCTCTGGGAAGATGGTAGCTTTGAGCAATTTCTCATGACTCCAATGGGCAGAGCTTGAGAAAGCTCAGCATCCCCTGCAGATGCCTGTAGTCTGCGTGCAGTGAGGAAATCAAGGGAGGTAACAAAGAGCTTTTGGCTAAGTACTTATAAACCAAAAATAAAATGTGAAGGCCCCCAACCATCTGAATGAACTTCCTCCTCTAGGCCAAGGTGCTCTACATGTAACCTGAAAGATTGGTTCAGGCCCCGACCAGAAGTGGGGGTCAGACATGCCTCATTCTACCCCTCCAGCATTCACAGCAACACAGAGCTGAATTCTGATAATAAACATTTACAGCCGGGCGTAGTGGCTCACTTTGGGAGGTGGGTGGATCACCTGAGATCAGGAGTTCGAGACCAGCCTGGCCAACATGGCAAAATCTCGTCTCTACTAAAGACACAAAAATTAACTGGGCCTGGTAGCAGGCACCTGTAATCCCAGCTACTCAGGAGGCCGAGGAAGAAGAATCTCTTGAACCCAGGAAACGGAGGTTGCAGTGAGCTGAGATTGTGCCACTGCACTCCAGCCTGGGCAACAGAGCAAGAATCCATCTAAAAAAAAAAAAAAAAACACAAAAAAGAACCATTTATAATCTATTCTCTCTGAAGCCTGCTACATGATAAAACTCTGGCCTCCACAACCTCTTATCAGAAACCAGACATTCCTTTCTAACGATAATAACTTGCAACCAATTGCCAATCAGAAAATTTAAAAATCTGCCTATGACCTGGAAGCTCTCCCTCAACCCCTTGGAGTTGTCCTGGCTTCCTGGACCAAACCAATACATTAATATATCTTAAATGTATTTGATTCATAGCTCATGTCTCTCTAAAATGTATAAAACCAAGCTGCTCCCCGATCACCTTGGGCACATATTCTCAGGATCTCCTGACGGCTGTGTCGTGGCCCATAGTCACTCATATTTGACTCAGAATAAGTCTCGTCAAATATTCTACAAAGTTGGACTCTTTTCACCAACAGACCAGTGGTCTGTGCTTATGTAAGGAAGTAGTAGAAATAACTGAATATTGGTGTAGAGAGAGCTTCTTTTTCTACTCTCTTCCTAAACCCTAAGGAAAAATTGTTTTCCTTGAGAGCAGCTTTAAACAAAAATGATGGCATTGATCCTTCTATAAAGAATTGTCTTCTCATCCCAGCACATCACAGCCATGCTACATTCTTCCATTCTGCCCCCCTAGGACTCCTTTTGGATCCACGAGGTGTAAAAGGCACCCAAGCTGCCCAATCTGGCCCGGCTGGTTTCGTTTATTTGTTTGGTGACAAGGTCCATTTACTGCTCTCCCCCTGCTGACCATCCTGAATCACACTGCCTTTCTAACCTGTGAGATGGGAAACTTCAAAGCGCTGGGTCTGAGCCCTGCTTAACATTTGTGAATGCTTAGCCACTAAGATACTTGAAAGGGAATCTCAGCAGGTCCCTTGAGAAACTGCCATTAATTGTGCAGCTTCTGATTAGCCCAGAAAAGCCTTGGAAATATTTACTGCCCATCTTCACTTTTGCTGAGGTTTTTAGCAAACACTAGAAGTAGCACTAACATTCTCCACAGTCCATTGTCTGGAAAGTTCTCTGCAGTGAATGTTCAGCCCCAGAAGTGGGGCAGCAACTCGGAAAAGATGAGCATTGAGAAGAATGAATTTGAGCTCTCGCAGAGTTGCATGTGGAACATGAGGAAGCACTTCAGACACCCTTAGCAGGCTTAAACGACGAGATTCTGGGTGTGAAATTGTTTTGTGGACAAATAACATAAGTGGCAGAGGTTTTCTGTATCACAGAAAAACTATTTTTAAACTCTGCTAAAAACAAAAGACAAAAAAAAAAACACCTGAGAGTAATTTTTCCTTTAGTAAGAAAGATACAGCTCCCCATAATTCCTCAAGCCCTCAGCCCCAAGAAGGCAGAGCTGAGAAGTCCAACCTGGCTAAGCAGAAACCTGCAACCCAGGGCAAAGCAGAAGAGGCGTTAGCAGTACATCTTGGTTGAGGGAGGCTGGATTTCAGGGTCTCAGAGTTGGCGACTGTTGTGTCCTTTGAAGTCTCTATTGTTGGAAAGCTGATGCTTGAGCAACTGCAGATCACGACCACACTGGGAGTGCCCTGACATTCGTGATAAGACCTGGCTTTGGAGAAGATCCACACCCCTCTCCCTCATTCGCTTGGGCTGAACCCAGGGGCAATCCATGTTTATTTACCTTTGTTATATTTCGATGCAAATTCTTGTCCAACTGTGAAGACCATCTAGACTAGGAGAGATCCTGACTGCTTCAGGCAAATAGAACCTGTGTCCAAAGAGCAGGAGAATGGGACACTAAATTTGCCATCAGCGAAGAGGCCATGCAGTCCCAGGGAGGAAAGCATCTTTAGAGCCATTGATTTTTTTTCTCACTGGAGGTTGCCTCCTTGGACCTGGAGGGTATCAGGGTTCCTATTGCAAGGGGAGGTAAAAACTTAGAGCAGCTGGGCGAGGTGGTTCATGCCTGCCATCCCAGCACTTTGGGAGGCTGAGGTGGGTGGATCACCTGAGGTCAGGAGTTAGACACCAACCGGCCAACATGGTGAAACCCTGTCTCTACTAAAAAAAAAATACAAAAATTAGCTGGGTGTGATGGCAGGCACCTGAAATCCCAGCTACTCGGGAGGCTAAGGCAAGGGAATTGCTTGAACCCGGGAGGTGGAGTTTGCAGTGAGACGAGATCACACCACTGCACTCCAGCCTAGGCGACAGAGCGAGACTCTCTCAAAAAAAAAAAAAAAAAGAAAATTAAAGCATTACAATCAGAGCATTGGAACCAGACCGACTCCATCTTGAATAGGGGCTGGGTAAAATAAGGCTGAGACCAGCGGGGCTGCATTCCAGGAGGTTAGGCATTCTAAGTCACAGGGTGACTTAGGAGTCACAGGGTCACTAAGTCACAGGGTGAGATAGGAGGTCAGCACAAGCAAGTTGTGGGTCATAAATACCCTACTGATAAAACAGATTGCAGTAAAGAAGCCGGCCAAAACCCACCAAAACTGAAATGGCATCGAGAGTGACCTCTAGTTGACCTCATTGCTCATTATACATGAATTATAATACATTAGCATGCTAAGAGACACTCCTACCAGCTGCATGACAGTTTACAAATGCCATGGCAGCTTCAAGAAGTTATTGTATATGGTCTGAAAGGCGGGAATCCTCAGAATTGCCCACGTCTTTACTGAAATGCTCATGAATAATCCACTCCTGGTTTAGCATACAATCAAGAAATAACCATGAAAACAGCCGACCAGATGCTCATGCTGCTGCTCTGCCTATGGAGTAGCCATTGTTTTATTCCTTTACTTTCCCTATAAACTTGCTTTCACGATATGAATTTACCTCAAATTCTTTCTTGTTGAGATCCAAGAACCCTCCCTTGGGGTCTGGATCGGGATCCTTCTTTCCGGTAACATTACTAAAACTGAACCAGACAAGCATTATACAATACTACTTTGTGTTTCATTGCTTTTAATTTGCTACATTAACCCCATTTCTGTGTGCAATTTTAAATATACAGTTTTGTTTTCTAAGAGGCCTTTATGTTGTTATATGAGTCCTTTAGAGAGCCTATAGATTATCCACCAAAACAGTTCCAGTCATAAATTTTTTTATTGTTGTCTTAGCCTGGGACTATAGTACACTTGCCCCAATATCCATGGGGTATTTGTTTCAGGACCCTCCTCCTCCCCATCCAGGATACCATAATCTGCAGATACTCAAGTCCCTGATATAAAATGATGCCGCATTTGCAAATAATCTACACACATTCTCCTGTATACTCTAAATAATCTCTAGATTACTTATAACACCTAATACAATGTAAATGCTTTGTAAATAGTGGTTTCCTGTATTGTTTAGGGAATAATGACAAGAAAAAATTCTGTCCATTTTCAGAATGATTGCAACCATTTATTATTTTTTTTTTCAATTTTTGACCTGCTGTTGGTTAAATCCACAGATGCAGAAGCTACAGACACAGAGTCAACCATATTTTACTTATCATTATAAAATACAGAAATGTACAAATCAGAAAAAGAATGTCTCCTAATTTTATTCCTGAGTTAATCACCATTAATAATCGATGTATGTCATGCTAAAACCATTTCTGTGCATATGAAATATTTTGTTTGTCAAAATAATGTAGACAAGGAACTTTAGAACTGGTTTCAGATAAGTAAAAATAATATGTACATTTGGAAAAAAAAAATACAGCACCACAAATTGGATCATGCCAAATATTCTCATCTGCAATTTACCTTCTTTTAATGATGACATAGTATTTCACTGAATGGCTATTTCCTAAATGAGCTAATTAATTCCCAACTGATCTACTTTGCGTTGTTTCCAATTTTGTTTTTGTTTGCTATTAAATGTAATGAGTTTCTCAAACCAAACCTTTGCATATTTATGCTATTCTGTAGGCTAACTTCTGAGGAGTAGAGTTGTTGGAACAAATAATATGGGCATCTTTCAAATTCAATAGCTTTAAATGTTTGGTTTAAACATTTAAATGCCTTTTAATGGGCCACTTTCCCAACATGCACTCCCAACTCCCTGATAACTGTTACTTCTCAATCTCCTGCCAATCCTTTTTAGTCTTTATCACAGAGGGGAAAAAGAACTGAATGTTGACATTGATTATCTCCTCAGGTGTGGTTATGTTTCTGTCTTATTGCCTTCTCCATAATTTTCTTTAATTTCCAACATTTCCACCATGATTATGAATTATTTTGGAGTTTACTAGAATGAAGTTTAAGTGCTAAGGTTACTTTTAGAGATGAGAGAAATTACTTTTGATTGGAGATTAGAAAAGATTTAGTAAAGACTGTAATGCAGGAAAATGCCTGGCTCCAAATAGATGGTAGAGTTTCCACACAGGCAGGAAGTAGAAGAGAACAGCTGAGACCCAGAGAAAGAGTCCATGCTAATAATGACAGTGCGCAGAGATTTAGAGATTTCTTCCCAGGGAAGACTGGTAGGCTGGGCTTTAGAAACACAAACCTTGCAGGATTGTGTAGAAGGAACATGGCTGGAGAGAGATCAGCCCTAAAACAATTTCAGGATTCCAGGCAAGAGGTAGTGAAGGTGTAAACTAACATAATATAGGGAGCTAGAGAAAGAGAGGAAGCAATTGCTCCCAAAACTGTGGGGAGACGTGTGAGCTTTGTGGGGCAGCATGTTCCCTACATAAGCAAATAGAGCCGCAGGGTCTCCTTGTAGAAGCAGCTCTACTAGATGGAAGCAGGTTTTTCTAGCTCAGCTATTTGTGAAAAGTAAATCTGAGCTTGGAAGGCCTGGAAGCATTGTGCAATTTCTCATTTGAGAGAGGTCATGCTCAGGCTAACAAAAAGAGGGTAATTTCAACCACAATGAGTGCCTTTTCCCTCTGGAACATTGGGTTTCTCTGAAACATCAAAAAAATACACGTGTGTTAACAGTTTCATTTCTAAATCAGTATTTTTCAAGGAAGAAAAGAAATGACAATTTAGAGAAAAACAAAGCAGAAGTTGTTGAAACACTCACCACTGACCCTCCCGTTTAATCACCAGAAATGTGGTACCCAGGAGACGGAGCAGGCCTTAAGTTCTCATTCATTTTTGGGGGGCTGAATGCATTTGCTGTTCATTTCTCAAAAGAGCCATATGAAATAGCCCTGTGAAGTGCTTCATTGGAAGAGACAGCATTTTTTAAAAATTGTTTTTATGAGACAGGGTCTCACTCTCTTGCCCAGGCTGGAGTGCAGTGGTATTATCATGGCTTACCACAGGCTCAACCTCCTGGGCTTAAGCAATCCTTCCACCTCAGCCTTCTGAGTAACTGGGATTGCAGGCATGCACCACCGTGCATGGCTAACTTTTGTGTATTTTGTAGATACGGTGTTTCATCATGTTGCCCAGGCTGGTCTCAAACTCTTGGGCTCAAGTCTTCTTCCCCTCCTCGGCCTCCCAGAGTGCTGGGATTATAGACGTGAGCCACTGCACCAGGCCAGGGACAGCGTTTTCAAGGTGAGTCTTTGAAAACAGGACAGCTCCCTAAATCAGTCCCTTATAACCACAGGAGTTTGTTTCTTGCACACATCACAGGTTGGCAGAAGGTTGACTATGGCTCTGCTTTGTACATTTCCCATAAGCAGATTCCACCGGTGCAGCTGATTTGCAGGGTGTGATGTCCTCATATCAAAGGAGAAAGCAAGAAAGCAAAACCAAAACAAACGCACAAATCTGACAATAGCCCTTAATAGTTCAGCTGGGAACTGGCTCCCTGTATGACTTCTGCTCACATTTCAGTGGCCAAAGCAAGTCACCTTCCCAAGCCCTAAGCCTATTCTCAGCAGGATGGTTCATGAACTCCACCCACAGAAGGCACTGCAGTTGTGCTCATGGTGTGCTGCCCAGGCATCTTACAGGACAGGGGCCAGTAGCTGAGAACAATAGTACATTCTGTGGCCAGCCTTGAGGGGCTGGAAATTGAGGCACCAATGCTTCCACTCTGCCTATTACACCACACTTTTTTTCAACACCGTACCCAGATCCTGGCCTGTCTGATTGGAGCTCTGATTCCAGAACTGTTCCTGTGTTTCTCACCTCTGGCTGGATTTCTGTTCCACCTTGTAAAGGACTACTTAGGAGCATCAGGCTTCCACCCCCACAGCATCACCTCTGGATGTGCCTCCAAGACCAGAATGACACACTGGTACAAATACACAACCTCAAATCCAGTTCAAGCTCAATACCCTTTTTCGATACATTAAATTAGATGGTTAACGTTTCACTTTCTAAGACCTATGGCCAGATTAGTGTCTCCTTCTAAGATCCTCACCCTTCCCAGCTTCTTCTAATTCTTTGTTGCCCCACTGCGAGGTGCCAACGTGCTTTTCAGCCAGTAGAAGAGGCAGGAAAGATCTCTGTCAGTAAGGGCACCTCTGAGTCACTGCATGAAGGGGCCTGTGCCGGGGAGGCCCCCCCTCCCTCCTCCTTGCTGGGTCAGCAGAGGCTGGGGTTCATTTCCAATTCTGCCCTGTTTGTGCTTGTTCTTTTTCCATGCAGTATTTTCAAGAGCCCGTTTTTATGAGCTGCAACAGTGAGGTCTATGCAAACAAACTTTCTGAGTAATAATAACTGTCCTAAATAATTTGCTCCAGAACAAACAGTGCTTTGCAGCTGGCACAATCAGCTCCTCACATCTGAGCCAGGTTTGCAGACTACTTGAAGTGGATGCATGAGCAGGCTGGGGTACTATTGAAGGACCTGGAAGTTTCTTTTCTTTTTCTTTTTTTTTTTTTTTTAGACAGAGTCTCGCTCTGTCGCCAGGTGCCAGGCTGGAGTGCAGTGTCACGATCTCAGCTCACTGCAACCTCTGCCTCCCGGGTTCAAGCAATTCTCCTGCCTCAGCCTCCCAGGTAGCTGGGACTATAGGCACACACCACCATGCCCAGTTAATTTTTTTGTATTTTTAGTAGAGACAGGGTTTTACCATGTTGGCCAGGATGGTCTTGATCTCTTGACCTCATGATCTGCCTACCTCGGCCTCCCAAAGTGCTGAGATTACAGGCTTGAGCCACTGCATCCAGCCAGGACCTGGAAGTTTCATTCATTGACTTGACAACCAATATAGGTAACCAGAGAGAATAAAACAACCAACAAACAAAAACAAATAGGATCACATGCAACAAGGAAGGCAACTTAGACAACCCCAAATCTAAGAAAACAGAGGAAGAAAGGCACCCATGGCCTCATTATCTTGCCTATCACTATTTTTAAATTTTGTTCCAATCCCTTTTCATGTAAAAATATAAGAATCACTATTACATAAACTTTGGTATCCAGCTTTTTTTTTTTTTTTTTTTTTTTGCTTAACATCAATAGATTTTCTTCATCATGGTTACTTTTGATGGCTATATAATTTTCCACTTACCAAAAGGATTGTATGCATGTTCCATAATTTACTTAGCTAACTCCCTTACTGCAAAACACTTAGATGATTTTTATTTTATATTTTTGCCATGATAAACTATACTATTATGAACATATTTGTACTTTGAAATTTGTACGTAATATGAGCTTGTGACTATTTGATTTTTTTTTTTTTTTGGCATTAAAGCTAGAGTCACAATACCAGGGGTAGAAAATAGTAGTACATATTTATTAAAAAACTAAGAAAAATGATGCTGATTTTCTTGTATCTTCTGGAATCCGTAAAAAAGGCCACCCCTTTAAGAGCTTATGACACGCCTCTACAGCTGACAATGGGTATGCTATGAGAATAAAAGTTGGATGAAAGTGTTGTAAGGAGAAAACACATCTTCCCCTTCTACCTACCTTAGGTTCACTGGCCGGGTGCAGTGGCTCACACCTGTAATCCCAGCACTTTGGGAGGCCGAAGGTGGGGAGTGGATCACCTGAGGTCAGGAGTTCAAGACCAGCCTGGCCAACATGGTGAAACCCCGTCTCTACTAAAAATACAAAAATTAGCTGGGCATGGTGGCAGGTACCTATAATCCCAGCTACTACTCGGGAGGCTGAGGCAGGAGAATTGCTTGAACCCTGGGGGTGGAGGTTGCAGTGAGCCGAAATCACAGCATTACACTCCAGCCTGGGCAACAGAGTGGCACTCTGTATCCAAAAAAAAAAAAAGACAGAAAATAAATATAAATACATCTGAAGTTAGATGTGGGTACTGGGGACCAGGGAGGATTATGAATTCTATTTTTCGAGCTAGCTTTTGTGAATTTTTAAAAACAAGAACATACATTACTTTTATAAGACTAATGGGAAAAGCCATTAGCTTTGGAAACCAAAAAAAAAAAAAAAAAAAAAATGGCAAGTGAAGATCCCTCCATGCTGTGCACTTGGGGCCAGCACCATTTACCTGTAATGGGATTAGGGAATTGGAAACCGGAGCATCAGCAGTTGCACGATTTAATAATTTGCTGATTACTGCCATGCATTAGACTTGAACTATTTTGTCTACAAAGCATGAGCATGCCTTTATGTAGTTAATGTAGCCACATTAAACATTTATATGATGTCTATATTCCCAGGGCTGGTTTGTTTTCATTTTTGCATATCGGGAGCGGATGCAGCTGCTCTCCATCTCCTCAGGTGAGGCTCCTGCAGGTGGGGAGGCAAGACAGCCTCATCTGTGGGATGCCAGAAGCTGCAGAGAGATTCTGGGCAGAAAAGTTGCCTTGTTTTTTTTTTTTCTCCTTCTCTCCCCTCTGCCCTCCCAGGGCATTTGCTGGGTGTCACGCTCGTGTTTCATTTTGATTGATGATAATGGCATTTTCAAACTGCAGTTTCTCAGGCTTGCTTAAAAATCATACTTGGAGATTGTGATAGCAATGTTTTCAATTAGCACAACAGTTTCCACCCAAGTTTTCAATACATGGTTAGTTCATGAAAAATGAACTCAAAGGATATAAGAAACTATTTCTCTCCCCAAACAGTCGTGCATTGGAAACACGATCAGATGTGAATCTCTAAGCATATCCTTCATGAAAATTAGCTTCATGAAATTAAACTTCCTTTTTTTATTTGAGACAGGATCTCACTTTGTCACCCAAGTTGGAGTGATGTAGTGCAGTCACGGCTCACTGCAGCCTCAAACTCCTGGCCTCAAACAATCCTCTTGCCTCAGCCTCCCAAAATGCTGGAATTACAGGCATGAGCCACCACACTCAGCCATAATCCCTTTCTTATGCCTCCTTCTTATGCTTGCCAGATAAATATAGGGCATCCAGTTAAATTTAAATTTCAAGTAAACAACAAATAATTTTTTTAAGTATAATTGTGTCCCACATACTGCATCCATTTTCTCCCCCAAATGGTGAACCTTCACCTCTGGTTAGAACTGGCCATGTCCAGAGAGGAAAGTTTGATCAGCACCTTATTGCCATAGTGGTGTAGATGAGATCAGATTTGGCAGTTCAGTCAAAATAGCTCATTTAATGGTTTTCTTTAAGGACAAGGTGATTTTTACAATGTCAAAAACAAAATTAAAAAAATAAAATAAGTTGGCTTTTGCCAACTGGATCTTTAAATTTGTTGCTGTTTTGTTTTTGATTCATGAGTCATGATGTATCCCAGCTATGAAATAGCAAAGGTGCTTTGCCCCGTGGGCAGAAGAGTCTGTTTTTGTAAGGCAGCTTGAGCAGGAACAAGGAAATAGCATAGGACAAACCGGAGATGGGGTGGCATCAGGTCACCTCAGGCTGCCTTCCTCACAAGGACTAAAGCAGAGGGACTTTCTTACCACGTAGTTTGCAAGTGGGTCTCTATTCTGATTTCTCAAACAACGCCGTTTCAGTGGAACTTAAGCATGAGTGACTCCATTTTGGAACAATTCTGTGGGGCTGCTCGGAAGTCCCCCGAGAGAGGCCTGAGCTGCACCCCACAATGCGTTTCATCTGTGGCATGCTCCCAACACTAGCGTGGGTGGAGAGAGCTCACAGAGAGTGGTTTACTCTACCTTCTGCAAAATTTCCTAAAGCGGGAGCCTAGTAGGTGAGCAGGGGAAGCAATAGAATGGGAGGGGGAGAGGAGGAAGGAGCTGCAGCTCGTGATCCCACCCCTAAACCTTCTGTTAGTCAAGTTCCTAGCCCCACAAAATGTTCAGTGTGAGTTGATATTTTATGTAACTGGTGAGGTGCCTAGGCTTTTTTATCATTGTATCTGAGGGATGGAACAGAGGCAGCTTACACAGACTCAGAGGTATTTAGGACAGAAGAGACCATGAGGAGGAACCCCCTGGGAACTTGCAAGAATGGTGGAAGACTGACAATGTCCCCCTGACATCTGGGTTGCAGTTTTAGAGTAGACAGAGCTCTGCAGCTGGCAACAAATTGCCTCTATTCAATTCTTGTATCTACCACCTACTAGCTGTGGGATCTTAGACAGATAACCTCTCTGATCCCCAGATTTCACATCTTTAAAAAGAGAATATTAACACCTACACCCAGGGTCTCCTTGAGACTTAAATGAGGCATGGAGGTGATGCACCCAGTAGGTAGTAGGAGTCTCCAAAAAGTTAGTTTTTTTCTCTTAAATCCACTACTTCTAGGCAATGAATACACTAGAAAAAAAATCTGTAGAGCTGCATAACAAATCATACATAAACAACATGGTGAAAAATTCTTTTCCTACAACTTTCAGGTTACAGAGGAGGGGCAGGAAGATGATGTTACAGGAGCAGAGTTAGTTGCACTGGCAAAAAATGCAGTTTTCTCTACCCCTGGAACCCCCACTTGCTGCACACGGGCACACACACATGCACACGCTCACAAGTGGGTCACCCATCCTCCAATACCAACTTTTATTATAGTTCAGTCATTTGAAATTACTCATAGCAAGTCTTTTCTCTATTTTTGTGTATAGTTGAATAATCCAGATACTTAACAAAGAAGGTCTTGATGTATCTTTATCTTTCCTCAAAGCCTTCAAAAAAAAAAACAAAACAAAACAAAAATGTATAACTTTTACCAAAACTTATCCAGAAGTGCCAATGTGCTTGCTATTAGGATTTCCTCCCAGTTGAGCTCACTGCTGTATCTAAATCTGTGTTAGCCACAGACCCCACACAGAGAGACCCGTGAACAAAACCCAAATGTACACCATGGGCATCAGGGCTGCTCTCAAGGGTTTCATTCAATGACAGTCTTAATCGGAGTGCAGAATAGCTGGGGTAAATCTGAGCTCTCGCCTTGGCGAGAGAGGAGCTGCTTTAAGAGCAGGCCTGATGGGTGAGGCTGGAGAGGCCCGCTGCCTATCTGATAGAGCTTATCAGGAATTTCCCATGAGAGCTGTCTGCAGTACCTTGATGCTGAGAGATAGAAAAGATAAGTTTAGTGAGAACTCAGAGTGATTGCACACAAGTAAAACTGTGCTCTCCTGAGAGAAGGGCAGAGAGGGCCACGCAGATGGCTGCAGGCGTGTGCAGATGACTGCGGCTTTGTCCTTCCCCCAGGAATGAGGAAGAGAATGGTTCCCTTGTCCTCTGCACTCTTTAAGCCATCCTGCAGGAACTTATAAGGAACACCTTTGCATCGCCTAAAGGGAGTGAGGAGTGAACTGGAAATCTCAGGTCTGGTGTTACAAAATGATTTTTGCTACGGGAAAGGACATTTTTGCCAATTCTAAGAGCAACATTCCAGTTTTTTTTCAGATAGGGCCACTCCACTAGCATAGATTTAACCCAGAAATTAGGATCACAGAGGACCGACTGTATCCCTAGTGGCTCTGGCCAGAAACAATTATCCACTTGGCTTATTAAAACAAGCAACAAATGGCTAATTGTCCCACAGTTTGCCAAGTGCTGGTTCAGTTACTTATGCCTATGAACTCAGGAATATGAAGAGGGGCTGGCAAGAATAGAAGAGGAACTAAAATTCTGCCGTACATAGATGGGTCCATCATTTTATTTTTTATTCTCCTCCTTAGCGTGGGGAGTGCATCTGGGGAGGTTCAAAAGACAAGGATTGAACAGGATGACCCTGTGTTATTCTCTATGTTTCAAGTACGAGATTCATGGTGAAACACAATGAAGAGAATCATACTGGATCTGTGATCAGTTTCAACAGAGTATACTCATCATGACGTCCCTGGGAGGGGAGAACAGGGAAGGAATGCTCTCCCCGCATTTCCAGAAGTTCCCCGAGGCCCTGCCCAGCTTCTCTTTGGTGGTAGGTTAGACCCCGGGACAGCAGCGCAGCTTTGCTGGGGAGGACTCGGCCTGAGCAGAAGGCAGCCAGGGTAACCTGGGTCCACACTTTCTGCCCTGGTCCATTCATACTGTTATAACAACATACCCCAGACTGGATAGTTTATAAACAGCAAGAATTTATTTCTTGTACTTCTGGAGCCTGGGAAGTCTAAGATCATAGCACCAGCAGATTGGGTGTCTGCTGGGAGATCTCTGCATCATAGATGGAGCCTTCTACATGTCCTCTCCTGGCAAACAGATGCACCCAGGCCTTTTTATAAGGTCATGAGTCCCATTTGTGAAGGCGGAACCCTCCTGACCTAATCACCTCCTAAAGGCTCCACCTCTTAATGCTATTTCATTGGGGATTCAGGTTCAACATGAATTCTGGAGGGACCCCAACATTCAAACCATAGCACTTTCCTTCTGACATTATTGATAGGATGAAGCTCTGGCCTTCTTCCTGATCCCTCCCTTCTTCCCTTTATTCTTCTGCATTTGCATCTAGCTTGATTTTCTATGTTTCCCAAATTTTCTGAAGATCCCGTTGTATCAGTAAATTTCCGATGATGAAACGCCAAGAGCCCATTCCACTCTTGCACGGTCAGGATGGGGTATGTCTGCGCTGAGGACAACAGGCAGACTCACATCCTCTGTCTTTTTCAGAGACAGCCTTGAGAGCAAACAAGGAAAATGAAAAGGATGTTAATAAAAATGAACAGTAGGCAAGAGATCATAAAAACTTTAAACAGGAAGAAAACAAGAAAGAAAGAGACACAGGGAAGGAGAGAGATGGCGTCTGGGAGGTCACGTGATATGAAAAGTTTTCAGCAGGCAAAGATGACCCTTATTTATTAGGCTGGTTCAAAAGTAATTGTGGCTTTGCTATTAAAAGCCGTAATTACTTTTGCACCAACCTAATACTAGAAGACTCACTCTCTTATTCTCTCTCTCTATCTCTTTTTCTTTTTTTAAAAGAAGTCTTGCTCTGTTACCCAGGCTGGAGTTCAGTAACATGATCTTGGCTCACTGCAACCTCCGTCTCCCGGGTTCAAGCTATTCTCCTGCCTCAGCCTCCCAAGTAGCTGGGACTACAGGCACATACCACCACACGCAGCTAATTTTTGTTTTTTTAGTAGAGATGAGGTTTCACCAGGATGGTCTTGATGTCTTGACCTCTTGA